>CAUYRT010107334.1:0-10561 GCA_963574885.1 Lepilemur ruficaudatus
TCACGCCTCTAATCCTAGCACTCTGGGAGGCCGAGGCGGGTGGATAGCTCAAGGTCAGGAGTTCGAAACCAGCCTGAGCAAGAGCGAGACCCTGTCTCTACTAATAATAGAAAGAAATTAATTGGCCAACTAAATATATATGGAAAAAATTAGCCGGGCATGGTGGCGCATGCCTGTAGTCCCAGCTACTTGGGAGGCTGAGGCAGAAGGATCACTTGAGCCCAGGAGTTTGAGGTTGCTGTGAGCTAGGCTGATGCCACAGCACTCCACAGCCCAGGCAACAGAGTGAGACTCTGTCTCAAAAAAAAAAAAAAAAAAGCCAGCAATCTGATCACTCCAACCTCTACTTCTGTCCTCACATCTCCTTCTCTGACTCTTTGGACTCCCTCTTCCATCTTTTAAGGACACTTGTGATTACATTGGGTCCAGCCATATAATCCAGGATAGTATCTCCAACTCAAGGTCCATAATGTAATCACAGGCTCCAGAGATCAGGACATAGACATCTTTGGGGCCTATTATTTTGTCTACCATAATGCTCAATAGCTAATGGCAACCTTAAAGAGAAAGTTCTCTTTAGTTCCACACAGCTTGGTATAATGGAAAATTTAGGAGGTTTGGAGGCACATGGACCTAGGTTAGGGTCCAACATTCAGCAGTAGTATGATTTTTAAACAAATTAACTCAATGTTTAGCAAGTTCAATTTCATCACTATAAAGTTGTTACAGTATCTACCTCTAAGGATTATTGGGAGATTAAACAAAGTAACAAATGTGAATACACCTAGCACTAAGGCTAGCAAACAAGGATGTTTAATAAATGACAATTTCCCTTCCCTTCCATGTTTAGGCTTTGCAGCTTGAGTAACAATCATATTTCCTTAGCAAGAAATGCATGCATTCTCTGGTCTATCCTTGTCCCATCAATGCCCTTTTCCACTAAGAAATTTCAAATAACTTTATTTTAATATTTACATAACTAGGATATTAGTTTGCAATGACTCTGGTGCTTAATTTTGATTCAAGACAAAAGATCACTCTGAATATATATCTATTTGGCTCACTTCAGTGAGTTGGGGTTTAGGATGAGTTTTTAAAAATTGTGGCAACGAAATTCAACGTTTTTATAATTTAAGACTTTTATTTGCCTTTTTAAAGTGACTTTTTTCATTCATTATGTAAAAAAGCCCAAATTTCTTTTCACTATAGCTTTGAGATTTGCTTCCACCACACATATACTATGCAAAGAGTAATTAATAATTCTTATCACTATTAGAAAGCTTGTCTCATTCTAACCATTAGGACATAATTCACTGGGTTTCTCTAGGTGATTTATCAAAAAGCTTCTTGAAACTGACTTTTGCCAAGAATATGATATGGTTCCTATTATTTTCAGCAACCATCTCTTGTAGCATTCAAAGAAGAACATGTCTCCTATTCTATTTTATTATATGACCTCAAGTGCTAACCTAATGGAATTTCATGTGGACTTGGCCAGACAAGAGATAAATTACCTAGCAGTGAAATCATGGCATGTATGATAAATACACAGTGCCCTAACACTGCCCCTCCTCCCACTCCCACCCATGATACAATAATGCTCCATGAGAAATAAAATCTTCTCCTGAGCAGGCTGCTGCGTACACCAAGCGTAAGTGTTAAGGTCCAGAAAATGCCTCCACACATCTACCAATATTTGCTGTGCCTTGCTAGAGATTGTCCAGTAAAGAATACTAAGCTTGGTACATCACAAATTTCTAATTTGTCGTCCAAAAGGCTCAGTGAAACTAGTAACTGTTTTGCTGATTAGGAAAAAAATACCTACTAAGATATATAAAGGAATGTGGCTTTTATTCTTCTAGGTCCTTTCCTTAGACCTAAAAATAATTGCTACTTCCTTCCCTAGGTAGCATGATTTGAGGTCATTTGGATATTTGTTTCTTAATATTAGAACCAAAATATAAAACATAGCAGGATATTAGCAACTATTTTTTTTTTTAGGAAAACACTTTTGTAGTTGTTTCTTCACTCGTACACATACAGAATTGAGAAAAGATGAGGCATAAATTCTTCTATGTCTAAGATAACATGATAGATAATCAGAAATAAAGGAAACAATGCACTTTACAGGACTCTTAATTTATAAAATATTCTGTAATGATTTGAGTGATGTTCATAAATGTTTCAAAAATAGTTGCTGCATCTATTATGTACAAAGCCCAAGGCTGAGTATTCAGCATAAATGAGGCGTGAAGGGAGAGACAGACATATGTACAAGTCCTGACTCTCTTCTAATTCCATCACCCCTGCTCCACCAGTCCTACCAGAGCCAAGTACCATTGCTGCTGCAACTGTTCCCCTACCTCGCTGCCCATTCTGCTGTTGCTACCATTGCTTCTAACAGCTTCCACATTGACTGATAATCTGCAATGAACCAGGAGCACGGCATAGGGCATCCTTAAACATTTTCCTGTATGCTGACTTTTTCTTTTAAACCACTGCCTGATCCTTTCCTTTCCTCTAAGTCTAGGGCAAAAACCAGTAGCTTGTTTGGGCCATTTCATTTTGCCTTCTTTTGTATGAGGCTGAATACAAGTCCTCATAGTCCTGCAGCCTGCAAGCCAGGGACATAGCAACCTCTGTTTGTGTGAGGCCCTCTCCCTGACAATGCCCTTCAGTCCCCAGAACTAGTATCAAAGCTCTTTCAAGGGGAATGCAAATTACCCCCAAACTATAATTTCCACATATATTTTTAAGACACTAGAATTAAGGTCAAGAAGTGTCTCACACACTTTTTAAACTGCTCTTAAATATGAAATGGTTTAATGCTTTGGTGGGTGTGAGCATAAAATACAAGTAGCCTTCCCTTTTGCTATCCAGCAAGATCCCATTACACTTCCACCAAACAGGAAATCCAAAGTGGTAAACAAGTTATGTTCAAAACAGTAAACAAGTGCATATGACAACAAAGCACAAATTCTCCCTTTCATAACATATAAAGGAATGTATCACTTGCATTTTTTAAATCCCATATACAACTTTCCAAACATTTAAAATTATGTTTATACCAATGCTGAATAGTCAATGAAAGCAGAAGCAATGGCATAGCCAGTAAATCCTAAAAAAGCAACAGTGAAGGGAGTTTGGGGTATCAGAGAACTGGGAACATATTCAAAAGATTAAACATTTACATCTGAAAAGTAGAACCTTGGAAAAATTATTTTAAAAGAAATCTTAAAATCTAAAATATAGACAAATTGGTGAAAACTATCTTGCTGAGTAGCCTTAAGATATGTTGTTCCTAACAGCATTTTGATTTAAAAACCCAAATTCCGCTCTCCTGCACTTGAAAAATAAATATAGCCATGACTCAAGTAATCCATATAACAAAAAATTTATACCCCCTTAATATTTTGAAATAAAAAAACTCCCAAAACAAAGAGCTTAACATTAGGAATTAAAAAGAAATAAAAAAGAAAAATAAATACCATTACCAATACCATTAAGAGTAAGCCATCAATTTAGCGTGTAGTATGTCTCAGACACTTGGTTTGCACCAGACATTCATTATGTCATTTAATTTTCACATCAGGTCCATGTAGTGACAATTTACTTACCTTTACAATCGGAAAAGCAAATAAAACTTAGAGACATTAAGCCACTTGCCAAGGACATAAAATATAGCCAGAAAATATTTGAACAGAGATGTTATAAACCAGATTGGTTTCAGTCTAAAACTGTACTGTCTCTCTAAATAATTCTCCTATAAAAATGTGGTCTCTATATAGAGTTCAAAATATATTCTTGTTTGCTCTTAAGCAGTATTATTTATACTTTTTTAATTAAGCTTTTTCCTTGATATATTTTAAAGTAAAATTATTAGAGGCAACCAGGAGGTACCTCATGTCAAGGAATCAACAGCACAGCATCTCCAAAGAGCTCAGGCAGTTCCTCTCAACCTGGGTGCTTTCAGGGCCAACTGACCAAGATATAGCTCATGGCAGGACGCTTCTCACTTTCCCAGTGGGGTAGAGGGCACAGAGCTACATGAGTCATGGTTGGGAACCAACGTGACAAAACACGGGCTTTGGAAGTGCCAGCCTGGGGTCTGCATCACCCCTCCATAACTTAATAACCCCCAGACTTTAGGACACTTCCTCAACCTCTTTCAGTCTTAAAGTTCTTATATCAGTAACGGGGAAGAGTTCTCACATCTGGTTAATGTCAGAATAAGAGTGAATAAGTAACTCACTGGTACCACAGTTGCTGCAAAACAGGATAAACTATACTATCTTTACTCTCTTCTGCTTGCCCTCTGCCTCCAGGATTACCCTAACGCCTCCCCAGCCTGGAAAGTCCTCTTAGAACTTTCTCTGAGTGGGTAAGGGCCTCCTCTTCCAAGAAGCCTCCCAGGTAACTCCAAACCAATGTGTTGGGGCTTTTTTTCCATCCTTCAGAATCATTCATTTGTTCTCTAATTCATTCAGCAAAAACATTAATTTTGATATATATTCAAGGCACTTTGCTAGATCCTATAGGAGAGTGGAAAAATTCTATTTTTCCCCTCAGGTGGCTGGCACCCAAATATATAAAGCTATGTAAATTAGTTATTACCATGAGCCTGGTTTCTTAACCTATACATTGAGGATTAAAACATCTCCTTTAGAATCAAATGAGAGTTTATTGGTAGATACTGCTGCCGTTGTTGTTCTGGCACTCTCATTCTGCTGTTGAAGTGTGCATGCTCTGGCCCCTATCAGACTGGAAGTGGCTTCCAGACAGCGGTTTCAGACAAGCTCTTGGTCTGGCACAATGTCTTACACACAAAAATGTTGACTGTTCACTGGATGCTTCACTCCCACAGAGACTGAAGATCTTTGTGCAAGTGCAATTCCAGAACCAAGCACAACACCCCACTCCGAGTCAATAGTACCACCAGTGATGAGACTAATAAGCAAAGTGGGGGGAAGTCAATATGAAAACCAGAAATGCGGCTCTGCCTACACACCCTACCTGGACTGCAGACTGCTGTTAACCAGCACCCTCTCTGCGTTAAAATCAGCACGTTCATTCCTCGAACACTCCCTGTGCATGTGGAAGGGGCTGTGACAGAGAACAAAGTGAGCAAGCTCCTGTCAGAAGACTAAAACCTTCTCCCTCAGGAAACTCTCCACCTTGAGGGAGAAACTGTAGGTACACAAGTAACCAGATCACAAGTATGGGTAGAGCCCACAGATTGTCATTAACGTGCAGTAAACGATAACTTCATCCCTCCAGTGCCTTAGGCAAATATCTTGGAGTCAGTCGTGACACCTCTTTCCCTCACAGCCCACTGCCAATTCACCAACAAATTCCATGGGCCCTTCCTACAAAATGCACCCAATAGTCCTCACCACTCCCAGCCCCTGAGGGATTATCTTTTCAAAACATAAGTCAGAAAATGTCACATTTCTGTCAAAATCATCCAAGGTCTCGTCTCACTGAAATCAAAAAACAAAACTCTAACCACAGGCCTACAAGGTGTCACACGTGCCCCGGCCCCACATCCTTCTAGTCACCCTGCTGGCTCGCTCCTCTCACTCCTTTCTAGCCACCAGCCTCCTTGCTGATCACAAACACTCCTAGGTCCTCGAACCTCAGGCCTTTGTCTGTGCCGTTCACACTCCCAGGAACGTTCTTCACCAAATGGTATGTGCTCGCTCCTTATCGGGGGGGGGCCTTCCCAGACCATCCTGTTAAAAAGCAGTAATTGCCACAACCACTACGACCAGCACCACCTACCTCAACCTACTCTATTGTCCTCCAAAGCTTTTAAGCCCATTAGACAAACTTCGTATTTACTTATCTACTGGTTTATAGTCATTCTTTTCCAACTAGAATGGAAATGCCATGAGGGCAAGGAATTTGTCTGTCATGTACCTTGCTGTATCTACCATAAGGTAATGTATACATTGCTATATCCTCACACTCTAGAATGGTACCTAGCGCATAGCGGACAGTCAACACATTTGAATGAATGAATTCAAATCCATTCTGAACACAGTTGAATGAATAAAAGAGAAAACAAATTAAGTGAGATATGTACAGAGTGCAAAGGTACCAGAGGAGAGTTAAGAGGCAGGAAGCTGCCAAGAGAGAAGCTGTCACAGAGGAATGATGTATGCGGCTAGAGCATCAAAGAAAGCTCAGAGCTCATACAAAAACCTGGCTTTCTAAAAGGCTGAGATTCAGACTATATGTTCCTATGTTATTCTGCCTTGAATTATTAATTCCATGGGTATGTTTTATCTTTTCTACAAACTGTACATTCTTCAAGGGCAGAGAATATCTGTGATCATTACATGTTAACTTGACTGGGCCATGGGGTGCCCAGATATTTAGTTATATGTGATTTCTGAGTGTGACAGTGTTTCTGGATGACATTAACATTTGAATCAGTAGCCTGAGTAAAGCAGATTGTCTTCCCTAATGTGGGTGGGCTTCATCCAATCAGTTGAAGGCCTCAATAGAATAAAAGGCTGAGTAGAGAATTATTCTTCGTCTCTGCCTGTCATGGAGAGACGGGCATGTCTCCAAAGATCAGGCAATCACTGATCTTTTATTGTTTCCATAGTTTTGCCTTTTCCAGAATGTCATAAAGTGGCATCATACAGTATGTAGCCTTTTCAGATTGGCTTCTTTCTCTTAGTGATATGAATTCAAGTTTCTCCCATGTCTTCTCATGGCTTGATAGCTCATTTCTTTTTATCACTAATATTCCGTTGTCTGGATGTATCACAAGTTACCTATTCATCTACTGAAGGACATCTTGGTTGCTCCATGCTTTGGCAATTATGTGCAATATTTTTTAGAGAATGTTTTCAAGTAATTAGAATAAAAATAATGGATGTCGTATATCCAAAAATAATAGTGACAGGAATTATTAGAAAGAAAAATTCTCAAAAATTTCATTTAATGTCTGGAACGCGGCAAAAGTATTTTCAATAGATATTATAATCATAATTTATGTTACCTAACAATGAAGCTATAGATTATATCTAAAAATGGAATCATGTACCTAACTATATTGCATATTATTTGTACCAGTGCTCCTCAAAGCAGGCTGTCTGTGAACTGCTACTTATGCATCCAGAACAAGACCAGAAACCCTTACCAGAACACAAATGAACTCACTACATACTTCCTTGAGAAAGACTTCCTGCAAAAAAAATTTGCCATTTGAACTAATATACTGTGTCATGATACAGCTGATATACATTCTGTAGCTTATCGGTGTGGAGAGTTAAGCATTTTGCAGACTGGCACTGGTACATGGATCATACGTTGAGTAGTTTTATATATTACCTCCTAGGGTTAGGCTTCCTTTCCCAACACTTTAAGAAACAACCTTGCTGAATTTTTCTGAATCCTCTTTGATCTTCAACAGAATACATCACTCTCTTCAAACACTTTCCTTTTCTGGATTTTATTAAAATGTACACCCTAGTTACGTTCATACATCTTTGACTCCTTCTTCTTTGTGCCTTTGGCCCTCTTCTCATTCTTCTTCTGCCATCTGAGTAAAGACATCCTTTAGGTTCTGATCACAGACTTTTTTTTCCCTGCTCTTCCTTTTCCCTCTTCATATACAATCTCATATGTTCCTGAGGTTTCAACCATCATCTCTGTACAAAAGCTCTAGTGGTGATGCTTTTGTGACCCTTGCAGCATCCAGCACAATTTTTTTTGCATGAGTAGATGCTCAGTATATGTCTATGGGACTGAGACAGTGGTGAATTACGTGCACCATTTGGCACTACTATCCACCATGCAGCTTATTTGTTCTTACCACATTAATAAATGTAACAAAGAAGCACATTTATTCATGAAGTAAGCAATAGCTACTGTATTAAAATATTAAATAAAATATTAAATGCCAACTAAAATCTAAAAAATTAAAGTGTGGATGTTTGAAAAAATATTTAAGATATAAAATATTAGAGGTAAATTATTTCATAGCTGCATAGAGTATAATAAATTTATCATCAGAAAGAAAATATAGCAGTGATAAAATGGTCCTAATTATCTGAATTTTTACCTCTTCATATTGTCAGGAATTGCTTATTTCAAAATTCTACCAAATGTGGTGAAAAGAGATGACAATCTGCAAATACATTATTTCTTTGATGTTTTTGCTATCATAACTCAAATAAAAAAGGAAATGAACTTTTTTAAAGCAGCATACATCTGAATCACTTTCTCATAGCCTTGTTAATCTGTCCATGAGAAGCTTCCTTTAAGTTTTTCTTCTTCTTCTTCTTCCTGGGGTCTTCATAATATCTTCAAAGCTGAATAAAATCTCATTCTCTAGCCATACTCTTCAATTCCTAATAGACACTGTTCTACTTCTTAATGATTTCTACAAATAGGTTTTATAAAACTGAATGTTAATCATGTTCAATCATGAGTTTACCAAATACTACATAATTCAAATATACTGTAAGAATGATACTCTGGTTCCTCTGTGATCAATACGTGAAATACAGAAGTCAGGGAAAGGAAAGACAACAGTGTGCAAATATGCCAGAATTAGCAATGCTGTTGTTTTCAGCATAAACACCCGATAATCACAGACTCAGTAGTGCTTTTTTGGCCTCAAGCAAAGTAATTAATCACAGGACAGGCCAGTGTAAAATTGACTATGGAAAATATTGAACATCATGAGATTTAATTTTAGTGACATTCACGCACCAATTAAATAACTGCAGAACAATGCTTTGCTATTTAGGACAGTAGTAGATATTTATATGCTCACAGTAATCACCAAAAAGCTAAACCAAAAACAATCATTCTATGCATTGAGTGACTTCAAGTTATTTTACTATTTTTTTCATGTGTTTTTTCTGAAAAGGAGATTGCTATTCCCAGCTAAAATTTAATTTTTGAGGACTTTTTAATCAGACTGTGACAATATTACTGCAGATCAAGTGAGCGGATCCTAATTACTGCATCAAGCCCAGCAACTGCTCAGAATGTGCCCAGAAGAAAGCCACAGCATGGATGACTGAAAGAAAGACAAACACTGACTACTAAAAGTCTTGAATATTCATATAGCATTTGATGGTTTACAAAGTACATTTATTTTATTAATTTTATTTTTTAAGCAAAAAGATAATTTACTGGAAGCAACCTCGAGGGAGGCTGAGAAGCCGGCTAGGAACTGCCGGGCAGGAGCTGCAGTCTTGGGGGCTGGAAGCAAAATCACTGTCAATGCTACGCTGCCGTTTATCCCTTATGTAATAAACACCATGTGTCTCTCCGCGTGATTTCTGAGAATTAGAAATGTTAATGAAGAATACAGAAAACAATCAAATAGGAGACAGCATAACCTAACAATGATTTGATTTATACGTTTTAAAGTCAGCAGTGCTATTCCCTTCAAATCTTTACAGGAGACTTTTTCAGGAAATAAGACAAACTAATATGTTAAATAGATAACATACATATGAATGTTCTTTAGGGGAAAATTCTGTGAAGGGGATTGGTGAGGGCCCACCCACATGACACAGCAAAACACTGTTCCAATCAGATAGCAACAGAGAGAATGAAGACAGAGGGTCTGTGGTGGGCTAGGCACTGTGTGGGCTTTAAGGATGCAAAGATCAGAACAGCAAAAGAGACATTGGCCCAACCCCTCAAGGAGGACTTACAGAAACATCTTCATACACACAGCCTTCCTCACACCTGCCCTTGACGGCACAGCTTCCTTAAAAATGTCTTGTGCCTGCTCTTTCCCCAACCCCTCCAGGCCTCAGGCCTGTGGTCAGCATGAACATTCCCTTGCTCCCATGACCCCGACCCTCAAGCCAGGAGCCACAGTCTATTAAGTCTCCCTTCTCCCTTGCCATGAATCACACTCCTGCTGACTCCACCTGCTGTGTGTGTCCTGCCCCTTCGACCTCCCCCAACCCACTCCTCAAACATGCCTCTTCTCTCCAGTCACCTGCCCCTTGCCAAGCCCAGGCCATCATCAGCTCTTACGTAACTGCTCTTCATGCCCCTAGTGTGAATTTTTAAATTTGGGCCTCCTTTCCTCTATTTTTAAAATGGAGATGATAATACCATCCATCCATAGGTTTCTTTAGAGGATTAAAGGGGTCAGTACACATAAAACATTTAGAATAAGTGCCTGGAGCACACTAAATGCACAGTAATAATAATGGCAATTATTATTATTGTTTTTAATGAGAATGCTGAAGAGGGAACAAGGGATTAAAAACAAGGCTTGCAGGCCGGGCGCGGTGGCTCACGCCTATAATCCTAGCACTCTGGGAGGCCGAGGCGGGCGGATCGCTCAAGGTCAGGAGTTCGAAACCAGCCTGAGCAAGAGCGAGATCCCGTCTCTACTAATAATAGAAAGAAATCAATTGGCCAACTAAAGATATATAGAAAAAATTAGCCGGGCATGGTGGCACATGCCTGTAGTCCCAGCTACTTGGGAGGCTGAGGCAGAAGGATCGCTTGAGCCCAGGAGTTTGAGGTTGCTGTGAGCTAGGCTGATGCCACGGCACTCACTCTAGCC
>CAUYRT010107335.1:0-23024 GCA_963574885.1 Lepilemur ruficaudatus
AAGGGTGGCTTTGGGAAATTTTCCTGCTTTTTTTTTTTGAGACAGAGTCTCATTCTGTTGCCTGGGCTGGAGAGTGCTGTGGCATCAGCCTAGCTCACAACAACCTCAAACTCCTGGGCTCAAGCGATCCTTCTGCCCCAGCCTCCCGAGTAGCTGGGACTACAGGCATGTGCCACCATGCCCGGCTAATGTTTTACATATATTTTTAGTTGTCCAATTAATTTCTTTCTATTTATAGTAGAGATGGGGTCTCGCTCTTGCTCAGGCTGATCTTGAACTCCTGACCTTGAGCGATCCACCCGCCTCGGCCTCCCAGAGTGCTAGGATTACAGGCACGAGCCACCGCGCCTGGCCAGTTCTATCAGTTTTTCCCTCACATATTTTGCAGCTCTGTTGCTTAGTGCACACACTTTTAAAATTGCTATGTCTTCTTCATGGATTGATCCTTTTATTATTATATAATGTCCCCCTCTTTCTTTTGTATTTTTTCTTGCTCTGATTTCTGCTTTATGTGACTTCCTATACCCAGTCCTGTTTACTTTTGATTAATATTTGTATATTTTTTCCTTTTTTTCAACTTTCAATTTGCCTATATTGTTATGTTTGAAGTGAGTGTCCTATAGATTACATATGGTTGGGTCATGTTCTTTTACCCATGCTTCCAATTTGTGTCTTATAGTTGCATTTAGATCATTTCCATGGAATGTAATTATTGATATGTTAGGAACTAAGTCTGCTATTTTGTATGTTTGCTCTTTTTCTCATTGCTCTGTTTTAACTGTCTTTCTATGAATTACTTGAACATATTTTATAATTACATTTTCACCTATTCATAGTGTTTTTAAATGCATCTCTTTCTAGCTTTTTTAGTGGTTGCTTTGGGTATTACAAATAAATGCCACAAACACACACACATATACACATATACATAACTTATCTCAGATTACTGGTATCATTTTACAAGTTTGAGTGACATGTAGAAAGCTTTCCTCCATTTATATTCTTTTATCCTCATCCATTTATAATGTTTTAGTCTTAAATATTAATCCACCTGCATTTAGAATCAAATCAGACATAGCTCTGACTTTTGTTTCAACAGGAAAACATAATTTAGAAGACTCAGGAGGAGAAGCAAAGTCTATAGCTTTATCCACATTTTTGTTTATTCTATTTATCCTTCCTTCCTGATATTCCAAGATTTCTTTTTCTTTTTGATTGTTGTCTTTCTAATAAAAAAAGCCACATCTTTCTTAGCCATCATTTTAGAGTAGGTTTGTTGGCAACAAATTCTCTTAGTTTTCGTTCTGCTGAGAATGTCTTCATTTCCCCTTCATTCCTAAAGTATAGTCTTTCTTGTAAAAGATTTCTTAGTTGAAAGTTCTTTTCTTTTAGCATTTCAAATATGCTGTGTCACTTCCTTCTGGCCTTCGTAGTTTCTGATGAGAAATCCACTCTAATTCAAATTGCTTTCCCATATAGGAAAGGTGTTTTTCTTTCTTATTGCTTCAAGACATTTTCTTTTTCTTTAGTTTTCACAAGCTTGATTATCATGTGTCTTGTGGATTTCTTTGGATATATCCTATTTGGAATTCATTAGCCTTCTTGAATCTATAGGTTTAAGTCTTCTGCTAAATTTGTGAAGTGTTCAACCATTACTTTTTTGAGTGTTTTTTCAGTTCTGCCTTTTTTCTCCACTCCCTCTGAGACACAGACTTCCTAAATGTTAAAACTTTTGTTATAGTTCCACAGGTCCCTGAGGATTGATTCTTTTTTTCAGGATATTTTCTCTGTTTTGTTCAGATTTGATCAATTCTATTGCTCTATCTTCAAGTTCACTGATTTTTTTTTCCAATTGTCCCTTCTATTCTGCTGTCAAGTCCAACGATTGAATTTTTTATTTCAGTTATTATATTTTTTAGTTCTAACATTTATTTTGTTCCTCTTAGTATTTTCCTCTTTGTGTTTGGAAGGAAGACTATTTTTTTTATATGTCTGAAGTGTGCTCATAATTGTTCACTGAAGCACATTTATGACAAGAACATATTTTTCAGATAATGCTAATTTTCCATTTTCTTTCTGTTATCATCTATTAATTATCTTTTCAAAATTCAGTTTGAAATATTCCTGGATCTTGGTATGATGAATGATTTTTAATTAAAACCTTAACATTTGGGATATTATGTTATGAGACCCTGAATCTTATTTAAACCTCTGTTTTAGGTGGCTTCTTCTAACATGGCTCTAGCAGGTAAAGGAGGAGTACTACCTTATTACTTTCAGGTGGGAGTAGAAGTTCAAGTTTTCCACTTGACATCTGCTGATACCCAGGGTAGAGATTCTTCGTTATTACTGAGTGAAGGTGAAAAGTTTGGTTCCCCACAATGCCTCTATTTGCTTCACAAACTGGGAGGAGTAGGAGTACCTTCTTCTTGCTCCCCAAATGGTCTTCCTTCACTGACAACATAAGGTGAGGTGGGTGGCCTCATTAACACTAGGTGGAAGTGAAAGTCCTGAGACCATCCCAGCAGAGAGGGTAGGGTGTATTGTTACTGTGGTGGAGTGGGTAGAAATCCAGCATCTCTACTACCTGGGAATCCACTGACACTAGGGGGAATAGGGGAGCTCATTACTACCTGATAGGGTTAGAAGTCATGACTCTCTACTTGGATTTCTCTTACACTACCCCAGTAGGGGATTTGGATACTTCATTACAGCCTGGTTAGATTGGAAGTCTAGACTCCCCAGTAAGGCTTTGTTAGCATGAGTGGGGGTGGGGCTCCATTTTTTCTGTAGCGTTTAGTTTCAGCAGGGCAATTATTTTGTAAAAATTTTCATTCTTGCAAGGCTACCTCTTTCCTCATCCTTTTGCTAGAGAGAGTAAGCTTTTGTTGGTTCTTTTTATGAGTGTGCCCATTGGTATTTCTGGTATTGCTTGCTTCTTCAGGGATAAGTCTAGTATGTATGACATGATAAGAAAAAGGGAACTCACCACCATATTGTTCTTTGTGTCCTGATGTCTCTAGTATGTCTGTTTCTTCTCTTCACTTTTCAGAGACTTTGTTTGTTTTATAAATCATGTCTGGAGTTTCTACTTGTACTTCATTAGAGGAATGAGAAAAAGTATGTCTGTATCTTCCCAGCAGCAGAAGTCTCCCTGTTTAGTTTATTGTTGCTGCACTTGTTGTTTTAAGAAACTACTGAAATATTTTCCAGAGTGGCTGGCTGTACCATTTATACTCCCACCAGCAATGTGTGAGAGATATAATTTCTCTACACCCTCTCCAGTATTTAATGTTGTCACTATTGTTTATTGTTGCTGTTTTAGTAAAGGTGTAGTGATATCTAATCAAGCCTTAAATTGCATTCCCTTGATAGCTAGTGGTGTTGAACATCTTTTAATGTGCTTATTAGCATCTCTGTATGCTTTTTGGTGTGACGTCTTTTTATGCCTTTTGCCCATTTTCTATCCAATTCCAATTTAACTTAATCTGATAACCAGAAGAGTTAATTTTCATGATTATTAGGCCAAGTTCCATCAACAATACTGGGAAATAGAGAAATGATACAACTTCATTAGATAACAATATCATTTATGGTCTATACCAGAGTCTCTCTTTGTTGTGGGGAATTATATGTATTGTAGGATGTTAAACAGCATCCATAGTCTCCATCCATGAGATACCAGGACTTCCTCTCCCCTTAGTTACGTCGACCAAAACTGGCTCAAGACATTGCTAAATGTCCCCGGGGTGGAAAATCACTCTCAATTGAAAACTAATGATCTACACTCACTTTAACCAATATCATGCGAGAAAAAAATGTATTAACCACAGGAACTTTCAAGCATATAGGCTAAATTTGATTCTTCTACACATAACTCAATTTTATTATTTATCATAACTTTCTCCCTTGTGGTGTAACACCTTCCCTCCACTAGCTGCACTGTGGCACATCTCCCATCCCCGTTCTTCCCCAGGCTTTCCTTCGTGTTGGTGTTTTGTAGACCACATATGGATCTTCATATAATTATTATTTTTCTCATTTGCATGTGGTTTTTTTCAATAAAATGTCATTATCAAAAGGTTGAAGCCCCTTAATTAGGTGGCATGGAAAAGATCCATTAGCAAGTCAGCCTTTACTGAAATGTTTTTTTTTTTTCTTTTTAAGGCTGAATAGTACTCCATTGTGTTTACTGAAATGTTAACTCATCTGGTAAGGCTTCTACTGTGTTCTTGGCACACTTCCAGTTTGTGGTCAAGAAATGCTTAACCTTCCTTCATTTCATCTGCTTTTTTTCATTACTCTTTTGGTCTCTCTATAATTTCTTGCTGATCTTTACAGTTTCTCCTGAATATATTTTAACTCGTTTTTTCCTACTAACTAAACTTGATACTTTTTTCTTTTGTTTTATAATAGATTACCTATATGAATTCCTCTCTGGTCAATACTGCTGATGTAGGATTTTTTATACAAAAGAAAATCCAGGATATAACCTAATCACCTCTAAATAAAGGTAAGGATTAATTTCAATGTGATTACAAAAAATTCTCTTTTTTTCTGAAATAGGAAAAAATGAAAATTTTAACTCTTTATAAAGAATATAGTTAAAATTGGGATCCAAGGAAAGAAAATATCTGAGAAAACTTGCTTAGTACATAAGATATGGCTAGGGTAATCCTATTTCATGCATGTAAATTGACAGATAGGCATAACATGCTAATAATTTGTGTCTTTACTACAAAGTGGTTTTTAAAGTGGGCCTAGACCACCAGGGATAAAAAATTATTGTTAGAGTTCAATATTTGTTGTATCTTAAATACAGTACTTAGCAAAACCAAGGATTTTAAGTCATAATAATGTTCTTTCTCCTTTTTATTTCTAGAATTGATTGAATCAATGTATCTCCTTTTGCTAAGGCCTCAGTCCTGGTATCATAAGAATATAACTTTCTGAAGACACTCAATTGGAATTAATTCATTCTGGCTGATGTACATCATCTTCTTCACTTTAGAATTGTATTACAGAAGGCATTGATACTATTTGACCATTTAAGAATTATCAACATTTAAATTTTTAGAAGATGTGAGCCTCTCTGGTAATTTCTGGACATATACTTTTGATTTTAGTATTCAATTCTGGTATTTATCCACATCAAGAAAGTATGAATATGATTAGGTTTTTCTTTTGCTTAACTACAAAAATTAAAGGAATGTTTTGCCATTCTCAACTTTATTGGTTCTTGGAATGTTTGCAATAACTATGTACAGATAAAATTTAGATGAACTTTTTGAAAGCTTGACTCTTTTTGAAAATGGTTGATTTCAATTAGAAGTGAGTGAAAGGTTAAGCCAGCTTTTCTATATAAATTATTGCATATTGATGAATCACGTGGGTGTTAAGACTTTAACAAGCTGTGATATTTTCTTCAACATGTGACACTAAGAAATATGACACCCAAGAGCCAATTTGTAGGATAATTTTTCTCAAAACATCTTATAACTTAAGAAATGTTCCATTTCAGTTTTTTAAAACCTGTTTTAAAAAGCATCAGTTTTTAATTAATGCCAACTATTGAGTTTGAGGATTAGTCATATTTCTTGCTGTTACTATTTTTTTACTATTGCTAACCTTTTGTTCATGACCCTGCTCATTAGCACATCCAACTGGAACAGAAGCTAAAAAAAAAAAAGTAGGAAATTCAAATTAATCCATTATATTATTTTCTAACATCCTTGGTCAATTTGGGAAAGGAGATATTAGAGCCATGGACCAAATTACCAATTTGTAAAACATGTAGATTTTACATTACTTTTAGGAGGCCTAAAATCAGCATAAGTGAACTAAACCAATATGCATGCATTGGCTTATAATGCATGTGCCATTATAATACCTTCTTTTAGTACACTTAGCAGCATTGGTAGAATGAAGGATTAAGAATGGCATAACTAAAACATAGAATTATTTGATTCTGAAATATAGGAGTTAACAAAATAATTTTTTTAGAAATATGGAGTTTAGACTGGCCCTCTATTGAAATCTTTGAGTTATCAAACAAGTTAAAATATATAAATGTGTAGAAAAATAATTCTTTTTAAGACTAAAATTATACCTGGCATATGTTTATTATGTATATATATGTGGATATATATCTATATTTGTGTCTAACTATATTTTGGTTTTTCTGAGCTAGCACTGCTTATATTATCCTGGATTGAGCTTGAGCCCATTATCTGAAGTGAGGTGACACAAGACTGGAAGAATGGGCTTCACATGTACTCGCCATCAAATTGGTACTGACTGATTAACACTTCGGTGCTCAAATGGTGGCGGTGTTCACCAGGGATTTGGGGGTTGGAAGGTAGACCCACATCTGAGGGATGTGGTGAGCATTGTGGAGGGGAGGGAATCTTGAAATCTAATGAGAATATAATTTTTACTTGTGGTAAATTTAATGTTATATATCTAAGCCAAAAATGAAGATAAAAATCACCTTGTATTCATATAAGAGAAAAAGAATTAGTCTCTTAAGCTTTCTTCTTGCGGAGGTAAGAAAAAACACTTTTTTTTAAAACAAAAGATAAGTTTTAAAGAACTTAAAGAGATCTTTAAAATATAAGTTCATCTAAACAATTCCTTGGAATATTTTCTATGGTCATAATACAGAGGAAAAAAAGCTGGGAATTTCCAACTAAGGGTAAATTTATTCATTAATATTGTTGATTTATTTATTTAAATGTAAGAGTCAATGTTTACATATATTTATGCAGTTATTTTCTAATTTTTCTACTACCCATTGCTTCTTGCATCTTGTTCCTGCCTTTCAGTTCAACGTTTTTCTTACATAGACCTATAAGTTTTTTACATTAAGGGTATTGGAGTCACCAATTATCTCTGTATTTATTTGAAAATATTCTAAATAGGATTTTTGCTTTAAATGATACTGTAGAATAATTCAATATTCAATTCTGTTGACAATTATTTCCCTCACATTTATATAAGTTCTATTCGGTTCTTTTCAAATAACTTCTTTTGTCTTAGATTAAATATTTTTTTCTTTTGCCATGCTTTCTTCTTCTTCTCCTTCTCCTTCTTCTTTTTTTCTTGAGCCAGAGTCTCACTCTGTTGCCCAGGCTAGAATGCAGTGGTGTCATGATAGCTCACAGCAACCTCAAACTCCTGGGCTCAAGAGATCTTCCTGCCTCAGTCTCTTGAGTAGCTGGGACTACAGGCATGCACCACCATGCCCGGCTAATTTTTCTATTTTTAGTAGAGATGGGGTCTCACTCTTGCTCAGGCTGGTCTCAAACTCCTGAGCTCAAATGATCCTTCTGCCTCGACCCCCCAGAGTGCTAGGATTATAGCCATGAGCCACTGTGCCCAGCCTATTTCTTCTCATATGTCTTCAATCATTTAGAGCATAATTATTTTGTGGTCTAACAAATATTATCACAAGTTTGGTGATGCAAATCTTCTAATTATTGTGACTGCTGATCATATTTTATGATGGATAATTCTCTCCTGTGCTTTTAATTTTGAAAAATCCTATTTTAAAAGATGACTAATAATTCCTCGGAGTCTGATGTCCCCTGAGTTGTTCAAAGTTGGCTACGATTACTTTTCCTAGATGAATTCCAGATTTCAGCAGTCCAAGACAAGGTTTTACATTTTGCGTAAATGTGATTTCCAGTTTACATGTGGTGTAGGCGTAGAGTTAACTTTCTTAAAGAAAGGCTTTTTGTCTTGCCTTGCCTTCCCTTATTTTAAAACTGAGGCAAAGGCAAGTTTTGGTATTACTATCCTGAACAGGAGAATAGAGTATTTATAATCCTTCTTTCTATGCGAGCGCAGCACATACAGGAACTAAGAACCATGCAAAAATCTCTGTTCCACTTGCAGCTTTACCTGGGCCCAAAATCGTGTCCTCAATCTGCATGGATGTTAAGGACTCAAGAGGCTAGCCATCAGGGTTCATACTAATCTGACATTCGTCTGGGATATAGAGTCATCTACAGAGTCACAAGTTTACCATTCCAGCTTTGTTTCTTCTTCCTTTCCACCCGTAATGATTTTTTCTTTCATATTCAGGTATGTATTTTACATTTTTTCATTACATTTTATTGTACCATATTTTCTTTGAATTAACATGTTAACTATACGTCTTTTACTTTCCCTTTAGTGAACACCTTAGAGATTACAAAATATATCTTTGACTTAGTGAAGTCTAACATAAATTATTACTTTTAATATCTTAATAATGCAGAAATTTGGAATATATAATTTCTGTTTTCCATCCTCTGACCTTTGGCATTATTGTTGTCATGCATGTTAGTTCCTCCTATGTTTTAAACTCTAAAAGACACTACTATTGATGTTTTGTACAGTAGGTACATTTTTTTATATTTACTCACATATTTAACACTTTCCAGCATCCTACATTTCCTCCTCCATTTCCACGTTTACATTTGGAATCATTTTTCCCTAAGTCTGAAGTGTGTATTATTACAGACCTGTTGAAAACAAATTACCTTCATTTTCCTTTATTAGATAAAATCCTCATTTCACCTTCACTGCTGAAAGATATTATTATTTGGTGTAGAGTTTTAGGTTGCCAATTATTTTCCTTAAGTACTTTAAGATTTTTTCCATTGTCTTCTGGCATGTATTACTTCTGCTGGGAAGTCAGCTGTTAGCCTGATTGTTGCATCTGTGACAGTAATCTCTTTTTTCCCTCTGGTTGCCTTTTAATTATTAATTTGTCTTAGGTGTTTAGCAAGTGTATTATGATATGCCTAGATGTGTGACTTTTTGTATTTATCCTGTGTGGTTAAACATTATGCCCCTCAAAATTCATGTCTTCCAACAATTTTGGAAAATTCTTCTGCTATATCTCTCTGTATATTTCTTCTGCCCCATTTTCTGTATCTTTTCTTTCTGGAATTACACTTTTATATATATTAGAAATTTGGAGCATGTTCTATATTTTTCTCTTGCTCTTTTCTTTCTTTGTTTTAAACTCATTCCTCTCTCTATGCTTCAATTTTGGTATTTTTTTATTGCTTTGTCTTCCAGTTAGTTAATTGTCTTCACCTGTGTCATATCTACTAAGTCCTTGATTATGTTCTTAATTCAAATATGTTTGTAGTTCTAGAATACCTATCTGATTTTTTATATAGATTTCAATTCTTAAATTATTTTGGTTCTCATCTTTTTTACTTACTTTTGTCCAGCTTTTCATCTATTTTCTTAAATATGACAGTTATTGTCAAGTATATCTCTGCTACTTTAAAATGTAGATTACATGGATTATTTGAAGGTTTTCTTCTATTGTCTGTCACTTTTATTATATGTCAGATGTTGTGTATTTGAAAACTCACACACCTTTCAGATGGTATTGTCTTCCACCAGAGAGAATTAAACATTCCTTCTGTTTAGAACATAAAATGCAAGGTGAGCTAGGGTGGGAGGGCTTATCATCTCCATATAATCAGGAATTAAGTTATGTTGGGGTTGGGTTGCAATTTTAGTAAAATTCAATCTGTGCCTGGATCACCCTGATTCCTAGGGCATGACCACCAGGGATTTCAAGTGAAAACCTGATGGACCTTTGTCTCCTCAACCCTGAAAAATTGCAAGAATTACTTTGCCTATCAGAGGCTTAAACTTAGCTCTTTAGCCTCACGCTCCCTAAAACTTCAAAATTTGGTCTTAAGAGGGAGACTGACATGTGTTTGGTGCCCTCAGGTCTCCAATTTTATCATTCTAGCCCAACACAATGCCAAACTATCTGTTAGTTTCTTGATATCCCAACAACAGCCTTCTGCCAGATCCAAGACTGAATTTTCAGCCTCCAGCTATGCTGAACATTGATAAGTGTCCCTAGGGAAAAAAGTGTCTATAGATCTTTAGTGGCAATTCATAATTCCTTCTAAGGATTTTGTCTATTGTTTTCTTTTTTAATTTTTTAAATTGTATCTCCTGCTTCTGATGAATCTTTGTTTTCTAAGACTCATGAAACTATAGAATATTTTAATGTTACTCTTTCTGCAGATTTCAGTTTTGCTTATTTGCCTCCCATGCAGCTCAATAGTCAACAAATGCCTTATGTGAAGCAAAACGGCCTTTTGTTTAAGGTTTCTTAAGTATTTCCAATTTTGTCATTTCCATCTCTGTGATTGCTTAAAGTTTTGTGTGTTTCTTTTTATACCAGCAATGGCCTTGTGGTTATGCTAAGCTGTGGATATGCCAAGCTGTTGTTCTCAACTTCTAGCCTGTACCTAGAATCAGCAGATGCTACAGGAAAAAATAAGCTGTAATCTCATCTCACCTCTGGACACTACTCCTCTCTAGAAATTTAGTCCCAGCTCTCACTGCTTCCACAGTTTTCTGATAGTTTTTAAATTATATTTTTCCCTGTAGTGTTGCCAGCTTTTCTAATTGTTATGACTATTGACATATTATTAATACAACTTGCCTTGAATCAGAAGTCAGATTTGCTTCAATATGTTTCATCTATATTATTTGTATTTGTTTGTAGCAAGAGAAGCTTCTGTTTAGGTATATCATTATAATCACTATTAGTATTATTATCACCAAACTTTTTTCAAAGTTTAAGCTAGATGCTTTACTAAATGCTTAATATGGTCTACTTCATCTAATTCTTACAACAAACCTATGAGGAAAATACCACTATTAAAATAATTTTATAGGTAAGAAAAATTAAAGCTTATAGGCTAACTATCCCACAAACAATTAATGATTGGAAAGTTGGGATTTTATCTCAGACTACTAAACTCTACTGTTTCCCACCACATCCTTTTAGGGTATAGGACATTATTATTGCTCTATATCATTTTCTAATTCTTTCATTGGCAGTTGATTTTTCTCTCCAGAATAGGATAAATTTCTAATCCATTAGCACTAAATTTAATACTGAACTAATAATGTCCCTCTTATTTTAGGCACTTGAAAATATATTGATATGACATGTCAATAACATGTACAATCTAAGTGTATGTGAAGCAAGATTTCTAATAAAAATGCATTGACTATTTAGAAAATGGACCCAACATGTGGCATTGTCTGCTCAGTCTCTGTTCATGCTGATTTCTGATGGTTTCATGGAATATTGTGTTAGTTTTTAGGGCTAATGAGTTTGGCTTAATTTCTTTACCCCTCTCAGCCAAGTCTTTCCACATTGTGGCTTCTCCCATGGGGTCCTTGCTAATAAATATTTTAATTGAACCGCTTTATTAAAATGAGTGTCTATATGATCATCTAGACACCCCACAGACCTGAGGAGAGATGAGGAGTTCAAATGAGATTGGCGTAGGCAGATCCAGGTTTGATCCTGATACAGCATTATCACAAACCCTGAAAATAAGGGAATCCAAATTCACACAAGATTAGAAAACACAATGAAATGAAACTTTAAGTACTTGTTAAGTTTGCTTTCATCGACATTTATTAAACACAAATGATTGGCACAATTTCCAAGCACAGAAAGCAGAATGCTGTTAGCCACATATTAATTTCAATTGCTGTATAAGTTGATAATTTGCTGATTTCATTCATCCAGATAGGTGATTGTCTGGCTTTCTGTCCCTATAAAGAATGTCTTCTGTCCATTTTACAAAAAGAATAATAAAAGTAAAATTTCTTCTTCCCTTTCTATTTAGAATAGCATTTTCCTTGTTTCTTTGTCTTTTCCCTGGTATCTACAACTGTTCACAATTTTGAATAATTTTTATGCTTTTATAATTTATATTTATTTTTAAATGACTTTATAATTATTTGTATAACTCTATGGCAAGAGTATATATAAATGAGTATATATAAATACCCATAAATACTTCCAAAGAGTATTACCTAACAAATCAAAATTTTAAAAAAGAAAAAAATCTCTTTAAATTTTCAAGTGTTCTTATACTCCTGAAAGTTTTTCATACCATATTCATTCTCTGTATGTAATTAAAATCTAGACAGCATGTACATGTTCTTATATTAAGATTCTGTGTTTAATTTGAAGCTTTGAAATATCCATGGCTGTTAAAGGTTTCATATTCTAAGACAAGGACAAAATAGTCATAGACTAATGCTATTATCTTTCTCTGTTCCTAAACTGAAAGCAACTATCCTTATTACGGCTCAGGAAAAGGATATGGAGAACTCTCTTGATTTAAATAGCATCTCACTTGGTAAAGTATTCGAAACTTGGAGTGCTAAAGGATCGGGGAAAAGAAAGGAATGATGTTATTGGTATAAAGTAAGCCAAGACAGTTCTCTTGTTCAGAAGGTACAAAGGAGAATCTAAAGGTGATTCAGTTAGCCATAGAAAAGAGGTGCGAATAACAAATGGAGGAATATGTCTCTTTACACAAACACTAGTTCAAGTTGAGCAGTAACTGAAAGTTGTTTATGAAAAAATCCTTTTAAAATCATCACTGTGTTTGCTAGCTGCCTAATTTGAAAATAAAAATGCCTATAAATTTTTTATGAAATCTTAAGAATATAGAAGTTTATAATCAATTTGATTTGTACTCAATGTTTTGCCTATGAGGCAGAACCCAACAGTAAAGGAAATTGGGCATACATACCATTTAATATGTGGGCATGTTAAATTGGCCCGTTTTAATCTGGTTAAAGCAAATTTTCTCAAATTTTCCTTGAGTCACAATAAGAATACCTTTTTACATCATGAACATCTCAATTGCCTTTAATACTTTAATACTTCCCCTCAGCCACATCTGGTTCCAATCACCTTTTAGGCTTGCTGAAATAATTGTAATAAAAATAATAATAGTAATAATAAAGGTGAATTAAATACCCATAAATATAGCACATACTGGTCTCCTAAATTTCTTTCATTCCTAGGATGCGTTTTTGCCTCTATCTTTAATCGAGGGGAATTCCTAAATGCTTCCACTACAGTTATTATCTTCCTGTTTCTCAAATTATCTTCTTTGTGACACTTTCTACCACTTGTAAACATGTGGGAATATTAATTCATCCTAGAACTTAAACCACGAAAAAGAATTGGTCAGATAAACTACCCTCCAGAAGTTTCTTTGAGTCCTGTGCAAATGTGCCTACTCTGTCCTTCTCAAGTGACCTTTGCACGGGCAGCTTTGATGAGTCAACAAAAGCTCCTTACCCTTCCTCTCAGGGTAACAGTAACATGGTTTATCTATTGTTTTATATTTATGTGACTACATTACTACATAATTCTTCCTAAAATTAAAATAGATCTTCACAGTGGTGATTTTCTATCTCCATAGAGATGTAGCTGGCCACAGTTAAACAGTGGAATTCTTTAGGAAAGAAAGAAGGAAAGAAGGAAGGAGGGAAGGAAGGAAGGGAGGGAGGGAGGGAGGAAGGAAGGAAGGACGGAAGGAAGGAAGGAAGGAAGGAAGGAAGGAAGGAAGGAAGGAGGAAGCGAGGGAGGGAGGGAACTATACAGACACACACACACACACAGACACCACTGTTTTTACCTGTTCCTCCTGCTCCAAATTCACACATATCAATGAACATCTATTAAAATCCCAGTCTGTGCTAGCAATTTTGTGATGCTGAAGGCATTGGGTTAAATGAGGCACAAGGCCTATGTTCAAGAAACTTATAGAATAGATACTGACAATTTGCCATATATTTCTGTGAATGTTGGCTGGGGAGAAGATAAATTCTAGTCTCAGTGCCACTTTAAAGATGTTTATTTTCTATATGACTCCAGGTTATTCTCTCCTGCCTAGAAGCAGCAATAGGGGATTTTGTCATTGAACTGTTTCATACTCCTAGATCACGTGTTGTGCCAAAATGGTATGCACACATTTATTGTACTTACTTCTGTTCTCTTTTATTCTCAAAGCCCTGAGTATAAGTTCTGCCTCCAATTAGTCGATTACTTAATCAACAAAGAGAAATTCTATGGAAAGACTTTTTCGTAAGAGTAAACCCAAGTCTAATAGGTAGAAATATAGGTAAAATGATGGGAAAGGCCCTAAGTCCAAAGTCAGTAAGCATGGATATAGATTCAACTTTGCCACAAAGTGGGAGTGAGTCCATGGTTTGCTGGGTCTCTGTCTTTCACGTGTAATACAAAAGATGCCTCTTAGCTCAGAAACTCACTGATGAGAATACTCATTTCAAGCATCATTTACAACTGCAGAAATTGCAATTAGAGCACAGATTTGCTGCCTTGCACATAGAAACTTTAGAACCAAGTCCAGTTAGAGGAACAGAATCCTGGTGGGAGAATCTTCCAGCATCTCTTCCTATTGAGTTTTGGTCTTTATCAATGCAGATGGTGCCTCTGGGGCTTTCTGGGTCCAAGAGGCGTTTGTCAGGATTAGCAAAGATGCAGGTTCCACTTGCTTCATGCTTTTCTGGTCCCGGTAAGAGCCTCTAATACAATACATTTGAATATAGTTGATTATATTTACCCTGTAAAAATGTTAATTGTTACATAGTTTAAAAAAGAAATATCTTAAAGAAATCCTTTAAAAATCATGTAAGTGTATATTTTCCCTATAATTGAGATATGAATAACCAATGCATTTGCATTCTAATTTAGACATTTTTTGAATTCAAAAGAGGAATTGGGGAGTTGTTTATTAATAGAACAAAGAAACACAAGACAGAAGAATTAGAGTAGATGGAAGTACACTTTTTCTTTCTATCTGAAATCTAGAACTTTCTCTTTTCTCTTTATCTTTCCCTCTCATTTCCACAGAGTTTCAGGGTACTAAAAATCCTTACGTTGGTATCAAGGACATTAGAAAATATATAAATGCATGAAGATCCTACATAACCATGCCTCCAAACAGACATTGACCAAGAGTGCCAGTGCAGTAGTTGGACTTGGTGTATTAAATGTTTATATATTCTTTTACTAAATGCAGTAAATATTATGAATTATGCTATTTGCAATGTCTCATGTTTCTGAAATGGATTGAGGGAGACATTTGCCTTTGTTTCATCTGTGGAAAAATATTTCTAAGCAAAGTTATTGTTGAAAATACATTTCAACAGAAAGACATTTATCCCATTTAGAAAATTTGATCGGGTACTTTAAAAACCACTCAGTGTTAATTTATTTACAAATAATCAATATGGTAATTATAAGTAATGCTATCATTTATTTACTTGCATGTAATACAGCTGAATTTTTAAAAACCTGTCTTATTCCAAGGACTACTTGCTATAGATTATTTACCATTTAGAGTGCTCTTCTCTCCTCTACCATTCAATTGCTGTCCCAATTAACTGAGTTTTTATATGCATGGAAATTATATAACTGGTCATTTATACATATGTGTATATATATATATACATACATACACATACATATCATCTTTCTTACGAGGAGCTCTTAAGTGTTTCATTCGTATTATCATGTTTTTCCCCTTGGGGAGCAGACATTATCTTATCATATCAGACCAAAAAAAAAAAAATGGAAAGTTAAGAATGGGGCCTAGAATCCAAATTATCTGTCTCTGATCCTGACTATAGGTTTCTATAAAACAATGAAAAGCATTCATTGAGCACATACTATGTGCCTAACATTGTCCTAGAGGTTTCTCATGCAGTCTCATTTGTGGTCCTGCAGGCAGGTAATACCAGTACCTCCATTTTGGCTAAGAAGGGAACAGATGTGGAGATGTTAAGTAACTTACCCAAAGTCTCAGGTTAACAAGCGGCAGAGCCAGACCCATCCCAGTCTATCAACATCCAATGCCTTACTTTAAGCACTAAGCTTACTACTTACTACTTACTACAGCCCCACTTTCAGTCCCTGGTGTGCTCTCATACACTCATTTCTTTATTTCTTATGCCAGAGAAGTATTTAATGTTATCTACATGAAGCTTTAAGCTTCAGGGTCCCTGTGATTGGTGGGAGTTGCTGGGAGTTCTAGGAGGGCAGAGAAAGCCTGCTTGTAAGTAGGAAGCACCTTTATGTAAGCAGTTCTAGTAAATTGCCTAAAGAGATCTCAGAAGAAAGAGATCTAAATCTCCAAGGCTCTAGGAATTTATTGTGATTTTTTTCATTCTATATAAATATTCCCTTTCATACCTAATTTTGTATTTGTAGTTTGATATTCTTTTCCTTAAAGAAGACACCTAAAATTGTGTAAGTTTTGATTCCACAAAACCTGGATCCCCCCTACTTACCTTTATGTTTTTTAGCAAATAGGCAATGACGGCATCCACTCTATGGTTAGAAACATGCTGAATCCTAGGTGTCAGCGGGAAGGGATAGTGTATGGCCAGGATCACACTGCCTTAGAAGGCAACTGATAATTTCAGGAGTTATTGCCAGTCCATATATTTTTTTAAGATAGTAGGAGATAGCAGATGCCCTGTTAATTCTGAATTCTCTCTTAATAATCTGGCATGATGGAAATTTGCCCAGTCAAAAAGTAACACCTTAAGGCTAATTTTTAATCCAATATGTAAATAACTCAACCAGTAGCTTTCAAATGTTTTCTAATGCAACCCACATGAAGAAATACAGGTTATATGCTTGTCATGACCCAATAAACAGATTTTACAATTTGCTAATGTGTGACAGAATTGAGTTTGGAAAAAAACAGCGTGAGAACATACTGGTTCCCTCAAATGACTTTTTTTTCCATAAGCAAAAACACGAGGAACATGGGGAAAATGGATTAATTGAGCTGTTCCTCCTTTTCCAATCACTTTCCACAATGAGAAACAGGACTAGCTGTTCTGAAGGGACAGTAAAGAGAAATTGGTCATTCAAAGTACTAAAGACATGGTCGTTGGTTTGTTGGTCCAGTTATTAATTGGGAGTGAGCATTCCATGGCTTTCTCTGACCATTTCACACAGGTGCCTTGCACTGGTTCATGAGCTCCATTGTCTAATCATCCACAGGAGGCTAATTTAAATGACTATGCCATTTGTGATTAAGCCATCAGGTAAGGATGGAACCAGACATTGTTAGTTTAAATTCCCCTCCAAAAGATTGTTTTCTCAAAGAATTTAAATACAGAAACTAGCTGGAGATAGTTATTAAGAGACTTGGTACACTGGACAAAAAATGCTATTTTTCTACAGTATGTACATATTACCAAGAACAATCAACATATGCTAGGTAAATTGCATGTTTTGTGGGGAAAAAGTAGCAGATTGAATGAATGCTCAATGTCTTTGCCAAAACTACAGACTTTCACAGGGCTTCTTTTTGTACCCTATGTCTTTGCAAAAATGAAATTCATAATAACTTTAAGTAGCCTTGCAACATGAATTTGTGAATCAAAGTTACCTTTTCATCCAAAGTTAATTGGTTTCGAATCAAGGAAGCTTAGCTTATATATTAATTGGCAAAATAGAATTGCAGGTGCACCTTCAGTTTTGAATTTGATACAGTAATTTCTTTTTATCTGTAATGGAGTATATTTATCAAATGCCAGCCACCTGTGGGAATTTGAAAGTCAGTAAAAAGCCTCACACTGACGTGACACCTTTAAAGTACAAGCCTGAAGAGCTTATTTGTAAGCACTTTTTAACGTATTTTCGAAATGTCTGTAATCATGGTAACAGTCATTGGGAGTGAGCATCTATTAAGCAGTTAGTTATTTCCACTTTCTGGGTGAGATGATCACTGCCCCTTTCAGTAGATTTCATCAGTAAGAGGAAAGCTCTGTTCATTACTCACTGCTTTACATGAAATATCTTAGCTCATTGAGTTCAATGTTGGTCTTACTCAATGTGTATTCTTGAGGATGTGGACAAGTAAGGAAAATGTTTGTAAAATTCACTCGTGTTATGAGCTATTCCTAATCTTCCTCCCATATCACAAGCCTGCTGAGAACCACTGCTGGGACACATCATGCTCCAGTCATTTGCTCCTCTACCTAAATGACCAAGCCAATGCCTGGTCCTGTTTTCCCAATGCCTGTGAATCTTTTACGCAATTATATTTAAAGAAGGTGCAGCTATTTAGTATTAGTCCCACTTGCTCAATCCTGTACACTCTGAGCAAAGCAGGATATTACTTCTACATGAATGGATGAGAAAACAAAAATATTGGGGCAGGTAAAAAGTGCAAACAAACATATTGAACATTTATTCAGATCAACATTTAGTGCCTTTGTCCTAAGCACTGTGCTAGGGTTTTTCCTGATGGCATCTCAATTAAACATTGCTTGATTTCCCAAAGAATTTTCCCTATCCATGTCTTACAATGAGGATAATCAGACTCAGAGGAGCAAATCCCATACAAGATGTCTGAAAAGTAGTACAAAGCTGAGTCAGAATCCAAGAGGAAGTGTGTCTGAAGGCAAAGCTCATGGCAGTGTGTTCTCAGAGGTCCCAAGTTAATCTGGCTGGTTTAGGACCAGAACCAAGCTCTTATCTTCCTGTCCTGCCTTCTATTTACTAGACGATGCTGCATCATAACGTGGCCACAGATTTATCAGCTCGGAGCAAGATGGTCTTCTAAATGTGGGCACTTTACTATTGAAGTAGCTTAGGTGAAAGGTCCAGAGATGCCCATGAGAGGCCATTCAATTCATCATCCCAACACATGTTCATGGTACAGCAACAGAGGTCTGAGTCCCTCAAAATCAAATCTCCTTTCACAAATATAACCAAGTGTCATTGCCCTCTGGGAAGAAACTTGGCTTCATTAATTAACAAGGAACTGTGACGGTTGATTGACAACTGAGCAAAGCAGTCTTGCTTATTTTATAGTTGGAGCCTTTTCATTGTGGTCGTGCTCTGAGAGTCTTTAGGGCTTATTTTCAAGAGTTCCAAGTTCAACCTGCCCTGTGTTGATTCTCCAGCACAAGATTGTTCTAAGCTGTGGTTACTTACAAAAGATTTGAATAGCTTTTGTCTAGCTTTCACTTTTCTGAACAGAGCTATTGATTATCTGCTCTGTGGTAACCATTGCTTTCTAGATGAGGATACATGCCAAAAGAAATCATTAACAATCTCAACACCAATTCCGTTAGATGAATATCAGCTATGTTCTGCATGCCAGGTGTAGTCCAAGAGCCTAAGGAGATGACATAAATGAAAATATGATCTTTCAAAGGAGAAAAACACGTGCACAAATAACTTTAGTGTAAGTCTCACTGTGCTTTAATAGAGGTGCATGATAGAATTGGCTATTTCTCACTAGAGGGTCAGCAATATGTAAAAAAAAGAGAAAATACTGGACCTGGGCATAGAAGACAAAGAATATTTCAACAGCCAGAGAGGGGTCTTGGATGACAGGGATGAGAAATGAGAGAACATTACAGGCAGGGGAGACAGCATGAGCAAAGGTATGTTGATATGAAAGCGTATGTTTAGAAAATTACAAGTAGCACCGTGTTGAGACATAAGGATATGAAAGAGATAAGGATATGAAAGGTGGTTGATACGCAAAAGGCAGGTGAATCTGGAAAATGTTTCAAAGCAAGATTGCCAAGCTATACTAAGGAGTTATAACTTCATTTTAGAGGAAATAGGAAGCTTTTATGAATTTATAAGTAGAGCAGAAAAAGGAAGATTGTTTAGGATATATGGGAATTTCAAGGAGAGAAATGACTTTGAATCAGTTTAGAAATAGAAAGTGATTCTATTCACTTCAAAAAAGTCCTTAAGAAGAGTTTAAATAAATTTCACACCCATTCATATGACAGTGTGTCATTTTCAACCTTGTATATCAATACTCTAATTAATTTTTTGAAATATACTCCAAACTGAAGTTTTTTGAAGTACAGATGTCTGTTATGTAGCAAATGCGGGAGAAGGTGAGAAGGTATTTTTATCTGAAATACTTGCTGGGGAGAATGATAGCATGAAGGAAGTTTCCTTTGCATTAACAAAGATGATAGAATAAGCAATCTCGGCCATGCTGTTTTGAAATCATGGTCTCTTAGCATGATTCTAAGGATTTTGTTTGGGAAGTATAATTCCAAAAACAGCACCCAGGTGCAATGGGAAAACTTTCACGTCTTTCTGAATTACCAGTACTACTGGAAGGAGGATGCTACTGTAGCCTTTGCTTCCCCTACTTTATAGACTCCAAGACTCTAAACACTCACAGATTTTTAGCAAGAAGATAGCAGAGAATATGAACAGCAAAGGGTGAGAAAAAATGAATTCGTGTCTATTATTATTGTCTTTGAGAGAAAAACTCAACCCTCTGATTCCTTCTATTGACTTTGTCATTTTAATCACATATATTTCCTAATGTGACTGTTCTGTGAATGTACTGAACTTTCTGTTTCTTTTTCCACTATAATGTGGAAGTGTACCCACATTTTCATAGGACATGTTTCCAATCCTTGTCTTTTTTATTTACTCTCAACTTAATTAATTTTAATCCTTCATTGGTGCTTTAAATGCGTCAAATGAGAATAATGCTAACCAGGGTGATTTTCACCCTTTTATTAGCAAATGTGAAACATGTGTAACTCATAATCACCTGCTTGTTCTTAGCCCAGGGCAACTTGAGAGTCTTCGAGATTTCTGCTCTCCCCAGGCACTCACCAAAAGGAAATGCAAGACTTGGTCATTGTAACTGTACGAATCAAGTCCGGATTTGATTATTCAAGTTTTCTATTTCCTACATACTATCAAAAACCCAGCCTGAAATTTGATTTATCTACTAGACATTTTTAGCTAAATAGTTAAATGAAAGTCACTAACCACTAATGAAGACTTCCAATGGGAGAACATTGAGGATTGGAGAACCTATAGCCTTCAGGCCACATGTGGTCTTCTGGATCCTTGAGTGCGGCCCTTTGACTGAATTCAAATTTTACAGAACAAATCCTTTTAATAAAGGATTTAATAAAGTTTGGACTCATTTGAGGGGCCACACTTGGGAATCTGGAGGGCCACATGTGACATGGATAGTCTCTTTTTTAATGAATCTTTGCATTAAACTCTTTTTCAAACAACCCGAATTTCTATAGTTGTAGACACTTGTGTGAGTATGCTGATTACAGATATGGCCATCCAGATACATCCAAAATGAAACCAATTCTCCCCTTGGTCCTGCTAACAGATAGCAGTGGTTGACAAAAAAGAAACCCAGCTTAATTAAAATTTCTTAAAATAATAACTTTACAATTTGTAGTGAGCTGATTTCCCAAAATACATTATTGTACTGTAAATGCTTTGTAGTTTTCCCCCAATAAAAAAAAAACAAAAACAAAAAACATTTATAGAATAAACTTTTACAGCCTTAAAAAATGTACAATATTTATATTTTTAGGGTTTAGGAAACAATAATGGCATCAGTGGAATTTATAATTGGTTTGAAAAGAAATTTACTTAGATGGAAATATCACATTGGATATTACTATTTTTGGTTTATTTCATGGACAATAAATAAATGTTACTTGTTTGAAAAAAATAATAACTTTACAATCACAGAGAACAATGAGAAATTTCTCAACTGCTGATTTCACATCTAATAATGTATTGATGGTTAGTGTAGGTTTTCTTATTTATGTATAACCATTTGAATGTAATAAAAAATAAATTCAACCTCAAAATTTTATTCATTTATTTGTTATTATTAGTGATTAAGATGCTCGCCATACAGTCATCTTCTCTGGCATCACATTGTGCCTCCTCAGACAGGTTCCCTAAACCACACTATCTATAGTAGCCTCATGTTACGGACTCTTGCATTATCATCTTTTCTTCTTAGCAGTTATCACTATCAGATGTTTCTTATTAATGTATTTATATGTATATGTACTGTCTCACTCTAGAATCAGAACTCCTTGAAAGTAGGAACATTTCTGTCTTGTTTACTACTATATTGCCAGTGCCTAAATCTACGGGGAATGAGACAAAAACTCAGTTATACCTAGTGGGTATGATTTCAATGGACTTAGGACCTACTAGTCATAGAATTCAGAAAAAAAATTATTTTCTTTATTGAATGTGTGTCTTTCAGAATATGAACTTTTTGAATACCGTGGAGGTAGACATGTCCATATTAAAACATTGAGAGTAAGAAAATATTCACATGTCTGTTGGCATTTGTATTATAATTGTACTGCTATGAATAGAATTGTGTTCACTCAAAACTTATATATTGAAACTCTCACTCTGAATATGACTATAATTGGAAATTAGGACCTTTAGGAAGTACCTTAGTCTGTTTTCTGTTGCTTTTAATAGAATACTTGAAACTGGGTAATTCATAAAGAAAAGGAATTTATGTCTTACAGTCTTGGAGAACGTGAAGTCTAAGGTCAAGGGGGTGCATCTGGTGAGAGCCTTCTTACTTGTGGGATCTCTCTGTGGTGTCCCAAGGAGGCACAGTGTATCACATGGCAAGGGGGGCTGAGCTTGCTAACATGCTAATATACTAGCTCAGATATCCGCTCTTCTTATAAAGCCACCAGTTCCCTCTCATAGTAACTCATTAATCCATTAAATCTTGAATGGATATCAGTCCATTCATGGATATCAATCCATTCATGGATATCAATCCAATGGTATCAATCCATTCATGAGGGCAGAGCCCTCATGATTCAATCACCTCTCAAAGATCCTCCCCTAATATTGCCATGTTGGGTATTAAGTTTCAACATGAGTTTTGGAGGAAACACTCAAACCATAGCAGAAGGTAATTAAGGTTAAATGAGGTCATTGGGATGAGGCCCTAATCTGATAGGATTAGTGATCTTTATTCTTATAAGAAGTGACACACAAGAGCTCCCCCTCCTGCCCTTGCCATGTGAAAACACTGCAAGGTGGCCATCTCAAGTCGGGAAGCTCTCCCCAGAAACTAAATTTGTCTGCACCTTGATCTTAGACTCCCCAGTTTCCAGAATTATAAAAAAATAAATTTCTGTGCAATGTTTACAGTCACAATTTGTAGTGAGCTGATTTCCCAAAATATAGTACCACTCAAGTTGACTTATCTTGTTACATTCAAAAATCTACTCTGTCAAAGTAGTCCATAGAGTACATACATAGTGCTCCAACTGTATCTACGTACAACCAACACTCCATTTTAAGTGCACAATTAAATGATTCGAAGTGA
>CAUYRT010107337.1:0-14477 GCA_963574885.1 Lepilemur ruficaudatus
AGCTACTCGGGAGGCTGAGGCAGAAGGATTGCTTGAGCCCAGGAGTTTGAGGTTGCTGTGAGCTAGGCTGACGCCACGGCACTCACTCTAGCCCGGGCAGCAGAGTGAGACTCTGTCTCAAAAAAAAAAAAAAAAAAAAAAGAAAAAGAAATAGAACATTACCAGCAGCCCATATGCCCTAGCCCCCCTTTAGCTGCCTTCTAAGATACCACTTCCTGCAAGAAAGTGGTATCCTAGCTTCTAACAGTAGAAATTAGTTTTGCTTGTTTTTATATTTTATATAAATGCTTTATGTAATATATATTATTTTATGATTTTCATTTACTGAACATTATTTTCATGAGATTGATTCATGTTGTTGCATGTAGGTGTAGTTCCTTCATATCGCTGTATAGTATTCCATTAATTTGTTTATTCTACAGTTTGTAGGCATTTGGATAGTTTCCAGTTTGGGGTTCCATAAAATCATACCACTAAGACCATTCTTATGTATCTTCTGCTGAATATAAGTATGCATTTCTGTTTGATATATTTAACTAGGAAGGGAATTGATGGGACATGGGGTATCCATGTGAAAACCTTCAGTAGATGCTGCCAGACTATTTCCCATAGTGATTGTACCAGTGTACACTTCCACCAGAATGAATGTGAGCATTCAGGTTGCTCCACAAACTCATTAAAACTTGATATTTTCCACTTTTTTAATTTTAGCCGTACTGCTCAGTGTGGTTTGTTTTTGTTTTTATCTACTTGGTGTTTGCACAGTAATTTCAGACTTAGAGAATAGTTGCAAGAATAGTACAAAGAACTCCTGTATGTGCATTACCCAGATTTCCTGAATATTAACATTTTCTGAATTGCTTAAAGTTTTTTTGTTCCAAAAAATCCATATTCATTCTGTTTTGTGACTTTTGTGCACATCTCTCTTTTTTTTAAGGATTGCCTGGTTAGTACTTGGATGGGAGATTTTTTTTTTTTTTTTTTTTTTATAAAGAGTCACACACTGCTGCCCGGGCTAGAATGAGTGCCGTGGCGTCAGCCTAGCTCACAGCAACCTCAAACTCCTGGGCTCAAGTGATCCTACTGCCTCAGCCTTCTGAGTAGCTGGGACTACAGGCATGCGCCACCATGCCCGGCTAATTTTTTCTATATATTTTTAGTTGGCCAATTCATTCCTTTCTATTTATAGTAGAGATGAGGTCTCGCTCTTGCTCAGGCTGCTTTCGAACTCCTGACCTTGAGCAATCTGCCCGCCTCGGCCTCCCACAGTGCTAGGATTACAGGCGTGAGCCACCGCGCCCGGCTGAGAATTATTTTTAATATAGCCAATACTATCATCCATGATTCACTTTTTTTTTTTTTAAAGATAGAGTCTTGTTCTGTCACTCCTCCTAGAGTGCAGTGGCATCATCATAGCTCATTGCAACCTTGAACTCCTGGGCTCGAGTAATCCTCCTGCCTCAGCTTCCTGAGTAGCTGGGACTACAGGTGCCTGCTACCATGCCTGGCTAATTTTTTCTATTTTTGGTAGAAACGGGGTCTAACTCTTGCTCAGGCTGGTCTCGAACTCCTGACCTCAAGTGATCGTCCTACGTCGGCCTCCCAGAGTGCTAGAATTATAGGCATGAGCCACCTCGCCCAGCCAATGATTCACTCTTGCTGTCATCAGATAACCAGTATACAGATTTTTCAAAATGTCTCATAAATGGCATTTTATAGTGTGATTTGTTTGACTCAGGATACAAACAAGGTCTCCTATTTCGTTTGGTTATTATGATACATCTTTCCCTTTGTCTCTCCATACTAAAGAATTTTCATCTTTTTAGTCTGACTTGGCTACGTAGCCCTTCTGTCCCAGCTCAAGTTACCACATCTGTTTATTACTCTTTGGTGTATTCCAGCACAAGTCATTAATGCTTTTTTCACTAGGTTCCCTACTTTCTTTAGCAAGAGGATTGACTTTAATTACCTAGTCTACTATTGCCAGCCTTTACTACTTTAAAATCATGTGTACATATCAATTACAATTGAAATGAATACAGAGGAAATATAATATTAGTGAAGCTAAAAGATGATATTGGAACTCATTATAGCCAAGTACTTCAATCAAATATAAAGTCCTGACCAGGCGTGGTGGCTCATGCCTGTAATCCTAGCACTCTGGGAGCCTGAGGCGGGAGGATCATTGGAGCTCAGGAGTTTGAGACCAGCCTGAGCAAGAACGAGACCCCGTCTCTAATAAAAATAGAAAAAATTAGCTATACAGCTAAAAATATATATAAAATTAGCCGGGCATGGTGGCACATGCCTGTAGTCCCAGCTACTCGGGAGGCTGAGGCAGAAGGATTGCTTAAGCCCAGGAGTTTGAGGTTGCTGTGAGCTAGGCTGACGCCATGGCACTCTAGCCCGGGCAACTGAGTGAGACTCTGTCTCAACAATAACAACAAAAAGTATATGAAGTCCTTCCATAAATGTAATAATTTCATTTGCTCTAATCTTCTTTTCCTGTTTGTCAGAATTACAAAGAAAAATAACAGTAAGAAGGAAAAGGGAAGGAAACCTAGAGGAAATAGGAATGGATACTATAGTTATTTATAATTTCCACTTTTTTTTACAATACTTATTAAGAAAGAAAATGCTGAGAGCAGAATGTAATTGCTGATTAAATACTCAATTTTTCCCCTTTTTCAGAAAATAGAAGCACGAGTGTCTGCTGATGAGGACCTCAAGCTTTCTGACCTTTTAAAATATTACTTAAGAGAATCTCAAGCTGCTAAGGTAACTTCATTGTTCATTGTTTTATAAAATGAGCTATTTTAGGAAAAGCCATTTCTTTAGATGTTGCGAAACTTAAGACTGTTAATGATTTATTTCCTGATTTTAAATTATATATTCAAGTGTGAATTTTTTTTCCTCCTTTTAGAAATGTACATGTATTTATATAATTGTACATATTTTGTGTGGGAAACCCCACATAAAAGTTTCCTCTATAAACTTCTGATACAATATAATCTAGAACTTTTTAAAAAAATGAACTTGATCTATTTCTTCAGGTAAAATGCTTGCCAAAACAAAAGTAAAACCCCCAAATAATAGTTGCACAGCTAAGAGATTCCTAATGTGGTCTATGTAAGTCCCCTGTTGAGGGTGATACCACCAGAAAATAGGATATGTTTTATTTTAAGGCAGCTCACATTTCCTTTTGGAAGGCTGTCTATGTGCAAGAATAAAACTGTTAATAATTTTAAATTCTTATTTTTTATTTTATTTTATTTTTCCCCTAAGACACAGTATCACTCTGTCACCTGGGCTAGAGTGCTGTGGAGTCAGCCTAGTTCACAGCAACCTCAAACTCCTGGGCTCAAGCAATTCTCTTGCCTTAGTCTACCAAGTAGCTGGGATTGCAGGCACTAGCCACCACGCCCAACTAATTTTTCTATTTTTAGTAGAGAACAGGGTCTTGCTCTTGCTCAGGCTGGTCTCGAACTCCTGACCTCAAGCAATGCTCCCGCCTCAGCCTCCCAGACTGCTAGGATTACAGGCATGAGCCACCGTACCTGACCTAATTTTTAAAAAATTTAACACACATATTTAAAAAGCACTGAAAACTTAGTGGCTGAGATAATCCAAATTCAACAGTAATTTATGAATTGAGATATTGTATAGAAAATTCTCATCTGATCAGTAATGCTGACAATGTTTATCAAATTATCAATAACTCTTTAACTTTGAGTACTTAGGTACTTGCAAATATACTGTCCATACCAAATTATTTTAAATCAAATTGTGTCTTATAAACTATTTACATTGGATGGGCAGTGATAAGATGAATTGATGTTCTGTTTTGAAGATTTTAAATTCATTATTTTATTATCAAATGTAGTTAATAATTCTTAATAACCATAAGAAAAACATTTAATTAATAATAAATTTTCATTGATTAATAACGAAACATTAAAATTTAGTTGCCGAAATGAAAATTACAATGGTGTTTCACCGCACACCTTAAGTAGAAATGGCTAAAATGAAAAAAATTCTGGCAAAATGCATAGCACCTGGAACTTTGACACACTGTTAGTAGGAATGTGGTCAACACCTTGGAAAAGTTCTACAGTTTCTTGAAAATGAAACATACTATCCAGTGATCCAGTCATTTCACTCCAAGATATTTACCCAAGAGAAATGAGAGCATATGTTCACAGTAGCCTCATTTGTATAGTGACATGTATCTACTATTATTGTGTTATACATAGTATTTTCACTGCCCTAAAAATCCTCTGGGGTGTGCCTATTCATCCTCCCTCTCCTGGAACCCTGGCAGCCACTGATCTTTTTACTGTCTCCACAATTTTGCTTTCTCCAAAATGTTATATAGTTGGAATCATACGGTATGTAGTCTTTTCAGATTTGCTTGCTTGCTTATTTCTTTTTACTGCTAAAAAATATTCCATTGTATGGATATACCACAGTTTGTCCATTCACCTACTGAAACACATCTTATTTGCTTCCAAGTTGCTGGGCTTTTGATTGGTATTACATTGGCTCTATAGATCAAGTTGTGAAGAACTGACATCTTTACAATATTGAGTCTTCCTATCCATGAACATGAAACATCTGTCCATTTATTTAGTTCTTCTTTAATTTCTTTCATCAGAGATTTGTTGTTTTCCTCATACAGATCTGGTACATATTTTCTTAGATTAATACCTAAGTATTTCATTTTGGGAGATGCTGATCTAAGTGGTATTGTGTTTTTAATTTCAAATTTTGCGTGTTCATTGCTGGCATATAGGAAAGTGATTGTCTTTTCTATATATTGACTGTATATCTTGTAACCTCATAATAATCACTTATTAGTTCCAGGAGTTATTTTTGACAGTTATTTCAGGTTTTCTGCATAGATGATCCTATCATCTGTGAACAAAGACAGTTTTCTTTTTTTATAATCTGTGAGCTTTTTATTTCCTTTCCTTGTCTTGTTGAAAAAGGGTGGTAAGAACATCCTTGCCTTATTCCTATAGTGGGAAAGCTTTAATTTTCTCCCATGAAGTATAATGGTAACTGTAGGTTTTTGCAGATGTCTCTTATCAACTTTGACAAAGTAGAGAATGTTCTCCTCTATTTCTAGTTTGCCAAGACAGTCAGTTGATTTTTTGTTTTTGTTTTTATTTTTTGAGATGGGGTAGTTACAGTGTTACCCACGCTGGAATTGCACTCCTGTCCTCAAGCTGTCCTCTTGCCTCAGCCTCCTGAGTCACTGGTATTACAGGCCCTCACCACTGTGGCCCAGCTCCAGTTGATTTTTGGCAGTGGTTCTAACAGTTGAGTGGGGGCAAGAACAGACTTCAGCAATTGGTACTGGGACAACTGAACAGCCACATGCAAAAAGAATGAAGTTGAACCCCTTCCTCAAGTCATATTTTAAAAATGATACAAAATGGATCAAAGACCTAAATGTAACAGTTAAAACTAGAAAACTTTTAGAAGAAAACACAGACATATGGCCGGGCACGGTGCCTCACGCCTGTAACCCTAGCACTCTGGGAGGCCGAGGCGGGCGGATTGCTCAAGGTCAGGAGTTCGAAACCAGCCTGAGCAAGAGTGAGATCCCGTCTCTACTAATAATAGAAAAAAATTAACTGGCCAACTAAATATATATAGAAAAAATTAGCCAGGCATGGTGGTGCATGTCTGTAGTCCCAGCTACTCGGGAGGCTGAGGCAGAAGGATGGCTTGAGCCCAGGAGTTTGAGGTTGCTGTGAGCCAGGCTGACGCCACGGCACTCTAGCCCAAGCAACACAGTGAGACTCTGTCTCAAAAAAAAAAAAGAAAACACAGATATAAATCTTCATGACCTTGGATTAGTTAATGGTTTGAAGCCCAGCAACCAAAGAAAAAATAATAAACTGGGCTTCATTACAATTAAAAACATTTATATGTCGAAGGACTCTATCAAGCAAAGTGAAAAGACAAGCTGTGGAGTGGGACAAAATATTTGCAAACCACATATCTGATAAGGCTGCAGTCCCCAACCCCCAGGCTGTGCATCACTGCCTGAGCTCTGTCCTGCCACCAAACTCCACCCCCACCCCCACCCCAGTCCGTGGAAAAATTCTTCCATGAAACTGGTCCCTGGTGCCAAAAAGGTTGGGGACCATTGTGATAAGGGACTGGTATCCAGAATATATAAAGAACTCTTATGGAAGGAGACTTAAATTCTGATTTAAAAAAAAAAAAATCTTTCATAACTCAATAAAAAGAGAACTAACTAGCCCAATTAAGAAATGGGCAAAGAACTTTCTCCAGAGAAGATACACAGATGGCCAATAAACAGATGAAAAAGGCCAGGCACGGTGGCTCATGCCTGTAATAATCCTAGCACTCGGGGAGGCTGAGGCGGGAGGATCGCTTGAGGTCAGGAGTTCAAGAACAGCCTGAGCAAGAGCGAGACTCTGTCTCTACAAAAAAATAGAAAAATTAGCTGCTCGTGTTGGTACATGCCTATAGTCTCAGCTACTTGGGAGCCTGAGGCAGGAAGATCCTATCCCCTAGAGTCCAGGAGTTTGAGGTTACAGTGAGCTATGACGACTCCATTGTACCCTAGCCCGGGCCATAGAGTGAGACTCTGTCTCCAAAACACACACACACACACACACACACACACACACCACACCACACCACACCACACCACACCACACCACACCACACCACACCCCATCAGGGAAAGGCAAATAAAAACTAGGAGATAATCACTTTACACCCACTAGGTGGCTTTAATTTAAAAAAAAAAAAAACAGCAACAAGTGTTGGCAAGGATGTAAAGAAATTGAATCTCTAGTGATATTGGTGGAAATGTGAAATGTGCATCCACTTTGGAAAATAATGCGATAGTTTCTCAAAAGCTTTGATGTAGAGTTACCATCTGATCCAGCAGTTCTACTCCTAGGTAATGAGAAATGAAAACATGTCCATACAGATACTTGTATGCAAATATTCATAGCAGCATTTTATTCATTATAGCCAAAAAGTGGTTATAAACCAAATGCCTATCAACTGATGAGTGAATAAAGCAATGATTGATCCATAAATCCATACAGAATATTATTCTCCAGAAAGAAATTAAGTATTGATTCATGCTACAACATGGATGAATTCGAAACATGCTTAAGTGGTAGAAGCCAAACACAAAAAATATATATGATTCCGTTTTTATGAAATGTCCAGAATAGGCAAATCTGTAGAGACAGCAGCTGAGTGGTTGTGTAGGGCTCGGGGGATACAGGGGTCGAGGGATGCTGGGGAATGGAGAGTGTATTAATGGGTATGGGGGGGTTTTGGATAATGAAAATGTTGTAAAATTGTGGTGATCACGGTTACACAACTGTGTGAGCACCCTAAAAGTTATTGCATTGTATATTTTAAATGGCAAGTTTTATGGTATGTGGATTATATCAATAAAGGTGTTATTAAAAAACATTTAGGGCCAGACACGGTGGCTCACGCCTGTGTTCCCAGCAGTTTGGGAGGCCAACGCAGGAGGATCGCTTGAGGCCAGGAGTTTGAGACCAGCCTGGGCAACAAAGTGATACTGTCTCACACAATTAGCTGTGCATGGTGTGACTCATGTCTGTAGTCCTAGCTACTCAGGAGGCTGAGACAGGAGGATCACTGAGCCTGGCACTTGGAGGTTGCAGTGAGCTGTGATTGTACCACTGCACTCCAGCCTGGGGTGACAGGGAGACCCTGTCTCACAAAAAATAAACAGTAAACAACAACTTAGAAGAGAAACTGGTGTGTAGTATTTAGTTTCGTGTAAGCCCTCGTGGTTGTGGTGGTGGTGGTGAAGTGGGACACTATGAGAAAGCATGCAGCATCATTTATTGTGAAGCATTCTGTTGTATAGGATCTCCTCTACCGAAGGTCTAGGTCACTAGTGGATTATGAAAATGCTAATAAAGCACTGGATAAAGCAAGAGCAAAAAATAAAGATGTTCTACAGGCTGAAACTTCCCAACAATTATGTTGTCAGAAATTTGAAAAAATATCTGAATCTGCAAAACAAGGTACTGTTATATTAACCTTTAATTGCAAGGTATGATTTTTGACTGTTGTGTAAATTACATAGTTAACCCTAATTTCTCTTGTTTGCAGAACTTATAGATTTTAAGACAAGAAGAGTTGCTGCCTTCAGGAAAAATTTAGTGGAACTGGCAGAGTTAGAATTGAAGCATGCAAAGGTAGTGTCATATCAAAGATTTAATAACTTAAGTGACATTGTCATTTAGAAATGAATCACTTATGAAATTGATAATCCTTCAGTGACGGTTACTTTTGATAGTCATACAGTGAGAAGTATTCCTGAATTGGAATTACCTTTTTCAACATTATTCCACTACCTCAAAATAGTTGGTTTTAGTAAATAAATACCCTCCCTCTGGTGTTTATTTTTTTTTTTAAGAGCCTCCACACCTGGCCCTCTGGTCTTTTTTACAGTATTTGTATACTTTGAATTCAGCCCCTTTTTATAGTTAACACTTGGCCTAAATCTTAGAGTAATATTAACAATAGAGATTCTTAGAATTGAGAGGAAGTTTAAAGATCATTTAATTCAAGTAATAATATCCATAATGTCTCTAATAGTGAGCTCTGAAAGAATCTACCACTTAATATCAAAACCAGTATCACTTATTGACTACTTAAAAAAGTCTTCCTTAATAAAAACATCATTAATTAATAAATTTATTTAATGTTTGCTTATCTTCAGTCAGACTGAAAATTAAAAATGTATTCAAAATTTCCAAAACTAAGTTTAAAAGAAATTAAACTTCTAAATGTTACTTTTGGGTGCATTTATAGCATTTATACTTACAAAGTTATTGAAGGTTAAAACTGCACTAAGATTTTTGGGACACCCTATATGAGCATAAATTTGTATCTTGTCACTTTGATATTGGTCAAAGTTATGTAAAATAATAAAGATAAGTTTAGTTCCTCTTTGATAGTTTAGCCCTTCAGATACTTGAATACTTAATATTCCCTATATATCTTCTCTCCTCCAGGTTAGACATCCTTAAGGCTAAATATTTTTATTCCCTATACCTCAGCAAGCTTTTTCTAATATTGTCCTTGTCATTTGCACTTTTAAAACATTGCACCCTGAGGCCAGGTGTGGTGGCTCACACCTGTTATCCTAACACTCTGGGAGGCTGAGGCAGGAGGATCTCTTGAGGTCAGGGTTCGAGCCCAACCTCAGCAGGAGTAAGACCCTGTCTCTACTAAAAATTAAAAAAAAAAAATTAGCTGGACAACTAAAAATAGAAAAAATGAGCCGGGCATGGTGGCGCATGTCTGTAGTTCCAGCTATTCCAGAGGCTGAGGCAGGAGGATTGCTTGAGCCCAGGAGTTGGAGGTTGCCGTGAGCCAGGCTGACGCGACGGCACTCTAGTCTGGGCAATAGAGCAAAAAACTGTCTCCAAAAAAAAAAAAAAAATCTTCCAAAACATTGCACCCTGAAATGGATACACCTTTCCACACATGGACCGATTGTTGTACATATTTCTTTTTACAGCATTTTTTACATGTGTAAGATATAGCTGTTTTAGCTGCCATATTGCATTGGCTTGATTTGGCTTGTGATCACACTTTTTTTTTTAAGTTCTTGAACTTCCAACCTATAGTGGTACATTTAATTTTTTTAATGTTTTTGTTTTTAATTGTGGAAAACCATTTACCATCTTAACCATATCTAAGTGTTAAGGATATTCGCTTTGTTGTGTAACAGATCTCCAGAACTTTTTCACTGGTTCATTTAATTTTTTAACCGTAATGGCCACCTTCACATTTATGTCTGTTAAATTTTAGCTTGCTAGTTTTAGCCCCCCTCATCATGATCTTTTTGAAACTTGGATTTGATTTCATAGTAGTTGAGCATCATTTACAATGGTGGTCATTTACAATTTGTATGAACTTTCCCTTTATGTCTTCATCAATTTTGATTTAACAAAATACCAGGAAAGGACCACAGGAACCAACATTTGTTAATCTAATTATAAATATGCAGAAGTACCTGGCACCAAAAAAATGCTCACATCTTTCTATCTCTTCATTTCTGTACTTAGTAGTATTGATTTATTCATTAATTATTCTTTGGTTATAGTTATTCAAATAGTTACGAATTCACCTCTCATCAACCGGTATTTCTACATTTTATTCTTGAAGGAGCTAAGAAATATCAGATTCATCATTAAAATCAAGATATATGTTGTCTGAGTATGTCATCTAATGACCTTTCAAAAGAAAATTTTTTGATAAGCTTGGCATTATTTACTTGTACAGGGCCTGTGTTGGTCTCTAATGTTTACTGTATTTCTTTTTTGTAAAGAAGTCATGAATGATGAAGAGTTTTGCTCTAGGTCAGCCTGTCTGCTTTTGTATAACCTGTGAGCCAGGAATGGTGTTCACATTTTTAAATGGTTATTTAAAAAAAAAAAAATAAGAATAATATGATGTGATAATTGTATGAAATTCAAATTTAAAGTTCTTATAAATAAAGTTTTATTGGAACGCAGGGAAGCTCATTCATTGAGGCTTTGTCTATGGCTGCTTTCATGTAGTAGCAGAGTGGAGTAGTTAAAACAGAGACCAGAGCGTAACATATTTACTATTTAGCCTTTTACAGAAAACGTTTGGTGAAGCCTGCTGTAGATTGATATCAGCCTCTGATTTCCATTTCTATATCTTTTTCAAATTCTTTCTGAAATAAGTTCTCTGTATTTAGATATTTAGATCTGTTCCAGTGGTTCCCGGGGGACATTTAGCAATATCTAGAGATAATTTACGGTTATCACAACTGATGTGGGGGTTATTCCCAGTATATAGTGGATAGAGGCCAGGGATGTTACTAAGCATCCTACAATGCACAAGACAGACAGTCCTGACAACAAAGGATTATACAGTCCCAAATGCCAATAGTGCCACAGTTGAGAAACCCAGAGTGTGAGATTTTGTAATGATTTTTTAAATCTGAACAGTCCCATTTTGATCCCAGAATTCACATAAATCGTTCCCCAAAAGTAGACATTAGTCAAAACTTAAAATAGGATAGTTTGAAACTACTTTGGATCTCATTTATTATAATTATAAAAAAACGATTTCACAAATGTAAGAAGAAAGGAGATGCTCAAAGTAATTTGTCATAGTTCTGTTGTTTTGGGTTTTTTTTGTTTTTAAAAAAAAACAGATGGTGTCTCACTCTGTCACCCAAGCTGGAGTGTAGTGGCACCACCATAGCTCACTGTAGTCATGAACTCCTGGGCCTGCCTTATCCTCTTGAGTAGCTGAGACTACAGGTGTGCACTGCCACACCTGGCTAATGTTTTTTCCCCTTTTTCTCTTTCCTTTTTTTTAAGAGACGGGGTCTCTATGTTGCCCATGCTGCTCTCAAACTCCTGGCCTCAAGTGATCCTCCCACTTTGGCATCCCAAAGTGCTGGGATTATAGGTGTGAGCCACTGCGCCCAGCCACATACTGGCAAAAAATTGATGATAACCTAAACACTTAAAACTGAAAAAGAAAAAAAATTCTTCACTTAATTTCAAACTTTCAGAAAGTTGTAAGAAGACACAGAATTCTTGGATACTCTCCACCCAGATTCTCCAAATATGCGTGTTGTCACAGTTGCTTTATTCTTTCTCCCCTCTCCCTTCTTTTTGCCCTTCCTCCTTCCCTTCCTTTCTTTACACAGACACACACCCTTGTACATGCTTATTTTTTTTCTTGAACCATTTAAGTTCCGATACGGTAAGCTGCAAATACAGGATATGGTGTCTCTTCACCCAAAAACACTTCAATGTGAATTTCTTAAAACCAAGGAATTCTTTTACACACCCATAGTACAATTATAAAGACCATTACTATTGATACAATGCCATTATCTAATCCACAGACCTTATTCCTGTCCCAGTAATGTCCTCAGTGGGAAGAAGACATACAAGATAATGTGTTGCATTTAGTGCACATGTCTTTGTAGACTTCTCTAATCTGGAAAAGTTCCTGAGTCAGTGTATTTTAAAACACTGACATTTTTGAGAAGCACACAGGCCTACTTATAGAATGTCCCTCAATTTGGGTTTGTCTGAGGGTCACTGATGATTGGATTTGGGGTGTGTGTTTTTGATAGGACTATCACAGATACGATGCTCTTCACTGCATCATGTCAGGAGGCCCATGCTGTCCATGAGTTGTCTTGCTGATGGTGTTAACTGCAGACTTCTCATTGGCAAAGTTATTATTTTACACTTTTGGTCTTCTTGTTTGGTTTTTTTGGGTTTTTTTTAGAGTGCCGTGGCATCAGCCTAGCTCACAGCAACCTCAAACTCCTGGGCTCATGCGATCCTCTTGCCTCAGCCTCCCGAGTAGCTGGGACTACAGACATGCACCACCATGCCCGGCTAATTTTTTACATATATTTTTAGTTGGCCAATTAATTTCTTTCTATTTTTAGTAGAGACGGGGTCTCGCTCTTGCTCAGGCTGGTCTCGAACTCCTGACCATGAGCGATCCTCCCGCCTCGGCCTCCCAGAGTGCTAGGATTACAGGCGTGAGCCACCACGCCCGCCCTATTTTACAGTTTTGAATTAAGAAGTATTCTGTGGGGAGACACTTTGGGACTGTGTATTATCTGATCACTTAAGTAGCACTTTCCAAGAGAAGTTTGTGCAACAATGAAAATGCTCTACAGTCAGCCCTGCTCGGTATAGTAACCTTGTGGTCATGGAACACCTGACATGTGGGTAGTGCCACTAAGGAACTGAGTCGTATTATTTTTATTTAATTTTATTGGACGGAACTTTAAAACTTAAATAGCAACACATAGCTAACGGCTACAGTTAGGCAGTGCAGGCCCACGCTGATTTTAGCATCCATTGATGATTCTTGCCTGAATCAGTTATGATTATGATGGTTTCCAAGTGCAGATTTTCTAGTTCCATCATTCTTTATACTTTGTAGTTGACTGTCTACTGTAATTAAGAGCTTAATACATTTTATATATTAAATGTATTTGCCTTTACACGTGGCTCTAAATGTGGATGCATGTTCACGTGTTCTACAAATCGTTACTTAGCTATGAATTTTATAGGATACTTTTGTATGTGATCGTACTGTTTTTATTAAAACTTCTAGAAATCTATGCTAGTGTTGAGTTTAGTGGCTAAAAAGAAGGTGTAAGAGCCTGTCACACAATCAGAAATTGTTCCATAGTTCTACTTAGACACGGAGGGCATATTTTATCCTCACTAGAACCTGTCAAGTAATCCAAAACACTCATAATGGTCTAGATAGAAATGGTCTACTGCAGAATCTGGTATGTAGAAAATATTATTGTACAGAAACAGATTGTGTAATTTTCAGTCTTTAAGCCATTATTTGTATATAATGAATAGCTATTCTTGAAATTCTGATAGCTTAACAAAGTTAAAGATGTGTGATTGCTAACATTGTATATTTTCAGTAGGATTCTTCCAAACCATTTCAACTCAAGACATTCATCCTGTATTTTCCCTTCCTTTGCAGGGTAACCTACAGTTGCTGCAGAACTGCCTGGCAGTGTTAAATGGAGATACATAAGCCACTCTCTGCCTTTCTGTTACAAAGGGCTGCCTTCCTTCAAATTTTATTTTTGTCTTCTTCGTGATTTAGGCATTTGTGCTCACTGGAAACAAACAAAAAACAGCTGACAGAGTGCATCTCCTCTTCCTCTTTCCGAGCAACGGTGGGGCGACGTGTCTGTGGTGGAGCGCTGCGCTGTGCTCCCCGCAGCTGCCTATCACCAGCGCTCGTCCTACTCAGAAGTCCAAAGTTCCTTCTTTTTCAAAGTAGCCTTTATAAGTGTGTTTATTTTATAAATGGTATTCCTTATGGCTGCCAATCGTACTTTTAAATAATTTTTGAAGTTTAACCCTTTCAAAATGCATCGTCCAAACAAGATAAAGATTGCCTTTCTTGAGTTTTTTTTTAAATTTTGTTTTTAAAAAGCATTGTATACTACCTTAGTTCATTCATGTATCCTGGTAAAGCATCTTAAGCAGACTTACTTTTAATTAATGAACATTTCTTAGATGTTTTGGAACAGAATTTATGTAATCTTTATATGTATGATTTCTGAAGAAAAACAAATGCATTATTAGTATGTTTGCCTTAAACTTGTAGACTAAACCAATTATTGTAAAATAAACAGCGATAACAGTGATAGTTTTTAACCACGTGGTCATTGTATCACTCTCTAAAATGTGGAGTAGCTATAATAAATCTACTCCTGTATTATGCTTTACAGTGCAGGTCTTAGTTTTTCTTTCTTCTAAAATGGCATATTGAACAAAGATCCCTGATTTCTTTGCAAAAGAATGAGCTGCTCCTCTGTGTTTACTTCATAAAATATGGAATTTGGGGCCAGGCGAGGTGGCTCACACCTGTAATCC
>CAUYRT010107339.1:0-15217 GCA_963574885.1 Lepilemur ruficaudatus
CTTCTGGGCTCAAGTGATCCTTCTGCCTCAGCCTCCCGAGTAGCTGGGACTACAGGCACGTGCCACCATGCCCGGCTAATTTTTTCTATATATATCTTTAGTTGGCCAATTAATTTCTTTCTTTCTATTTATAGTAGAGACAGGGTCTCGCTCTTGCTCAGGCTGGTTTCGAACTCCTGACCTTGAGCGATCCACCCGCCTCGGCCTCCCAGAGTGCTGGGATTACAGGCGTGAGCCACCGCGCCAGCCCGGTCTAACCACTTGACTCTCCCAAACAGGGGATGGATACCTGATCAGATAAGCGTAATAGGCAGTATACAAAAGCTATGTGGGCATGTAGTGGTTTTCTCATTGTTCCTTAAAAACAAGAGTTCTGTGACATGGGGCAAATTTCATCCTGTAGAAATGCAATCCGCTCATTACTGGCTCAGTGTTACTGCTTTACCTTTCACAGATGTGGTAATATTTCTCGTCCTGTATACCATCCTGAATGGGCACATTTACGCTGTAGTACCGTCCCTTCCCTAGGCCAACATCAGACACATCACCTGTTCCTGTGAAAGAGAAGAACAACATGATTAGTTATTAAGGATATGAGAAACTAGAAAACTTAAAGGATTCTCTGATAGGAATTATTAAGATGAAAAAGGTCAATTAGGAGAATAATCCTGAATTAGTGACAGTTTCTAAGGGAATTAAATTAAGGAAAACAACATGGAGAAGTAACTATTTTAAACAAGATGCTGGAGAAGCATGCAAACCATAAAGAAAATGAAAAGCCTTAATTTCCATCTTATTGGGTCAAATACAAAATAAGAGATTAACTCCTTTATTTGACTTTTCATGCTTCCTCGATTGATGTAATATCAATATATCTTTGCAATTATCAGGATGTTAGGAGTTTCATGGGGTATCTGATAGTATATAGTAAGCATAAATGATCTGTCTGTTGACAGTCCATAAAAATCATCTGGCAGAGAAAACAGTGTTATTGTCATTCCTCTTGTTATTGTCACCTGAAGTGACCTGTATTAAAATTTTGCATAGAATAGCACCAGTGAGGTATTAACAGCATGGAACTCTCCAGATAGAAGATATAAGAAATGTATAGAAGAACCGCAGTGTTTATTCAGCAAATGTAATACCGAGCACATAGATCACTTGCCTGGGAAAAATCCTGGGGAGAATTTGTGCAGGGACACAGTCATGACTTTGGAGGTGAAACTGAAGGCATCTTCTACACCTACCAGAGAAACAAACATCAGAAGAATCACTTCATCGTATGCCCGAAAATCTGGAAAGCAGTAGTGGGAAGGAGGGGAGATGAGAAGGCAGCAATAATAACGCCGACAAGGTGAGGAATAAAAGTAATACAAACCTCTGGTCTCTGTAATTATAAGATGAGGTAGAACTCTGGCCCCAAGTAAAGTTTGGGGGTTACTTTTCAAATTCATGGCAAACTATAACCCTTTCTTAGCAATGGGATGTGTGAGTTCTCCTTGATAACTTGTTCTAAAAGTTGAGGAAGGCTGAGAGCTCAAAATGAGGCATTATCAACAGAACTGAATAAAGGAAACTGGCACCATCTTGGAAGTTTTATGTTTTGTTTTGTTTACATGGTTCTAGTTGAATTCTTGCGATTTTTTTCAAAGAAGTACAATGTGATAATCCTTTGAAAAATATGACCAATACAAACGTTAGACATTATACGTGAAAACCTAATTATAAAATGCCTCTCTATAACGTAGATTTGTTTATAAATGCAGGTCACCCAAAGTTCTATGTGTACTAATAACTTATAGTACTTCTTTCTGGCTTAAACAAAGAGGCTATCTCTTAATAGCACACTTATAACAGAGTTTTAAAGCCTAGAGAAAGATGGGGGAAAATCTTTTCTAGAAAGTGGTCTCCCTTTCATTTAAACAGTGTCAGAAAATAATTAGAGGCCTGGGAGATATTGTAAAAGCTGGGATTTAAAGTAACCTGCATAAGTCACTACTTATCTAGAAAAACACACTGCCCACTTCTACTCCTTTCCTCTCAGAATCCCATGTAGTCACATTAAGTTCAGATAATCCGTCTGTGTAATGAAGGACTATTAGCAATCTCAGGTACTATCCTCTTTTCTACTTCAAACAAAGAAATCGTCTCTGTGTTTACTTAATGTTTTCAGTCTTCATTAGAGGACAACAGAGACCTTAAAAAAATATTAACTCTATTTGTACATAGCAGGTATGTTTGAATTTCCCAAGCCTTATGTTTTGCCCTAGGGAGGCAGTTAAAACCAGTTAAAGGCTCCAGGCACAAAGCATGAAGTAAACAAAATAAAACAAAATAAATGAAAATAGGATTTCAACTTAGAAACTGAAGTCTAAACAAGGATAATTCATGAAAATCCATCCAGAAATGTTGTACCAATTTACATTTCAACCAGTCATGCATGAGAGTTTCCATTTTTTTCACACCTTGACTTGCACTGGCTATTATTATTCTTTTTACTCTTAGGAAGAAAGAATGGTCTTGTTCTAATTTGCCTTCTTCTGAGTATTAGGGTATTGAGCACCTTTTCATAAGTTTAGTAGCCATTTGTACTTCTTCTCATGGGAAATACCATTAGGCATGGTGATAAAATCATACTTAAAAGAGGACGTAGACAGACAGGTGGAGGATATGGAGTTGGTGGGAACGAGGACAGTGGTTAGGTAGATGAAAGAAGGTGAGAACAGGGTAGGAGCGGCCAGTGAAGCCACCACAGGATTCCAGTTATGGAATCATGGAAGATTTAAAATAAACCAAATGTGTAAGAGTTTGGGGGTGGGGCAGGGGTCACTGGAAGGGAGGTGCTGAAGAGGGGAAATAAACTGAAATGAAACACACCATAAAAGTTGGCTAAAACAGGAAACTCTAACGGGTGTAGAAATAACATTGCAAATGGAAAGAACGGTTTCAGGTGACAGTCTTATTTCATTCTTATGTGGCTCTATGGAACCGATTCTATTCTTGAACTCTGATCCTAATAGTTTGAATTTCATAATCATTCATTCATTCAACAAATACTTTACTGAACTACTACTATGTGCATAGTACTGTTGCTTCAAGGCATTGTATAGGACAGAAAGAAGTAAACAACTTGATCGCTGTTATGAAGGAACTTAAAGTTTCTATGGGAAGAGAAGACATAGACACATTAAAAATTAATTAACAATAAAAGATAATATATAACTAAATATCAAATCAGCAATATAAACAATACAGGACTTGAAAGGAGGGAGAGAACACTTGGGTTAGAGCGGTCAGGGTAAATCTGCTACTCTTGGAACTTGAACGAATGGGTAGAATTTGGGGGAGGAGAAAGCAAAATTAAATTAGGAAAAAGGGAGGCAAAGTCAGGGAGATGGGAATAGTGAGATATGCCATGAATAGTGAGACATGCTCACTAGCCTGGATAGTTAGTAACGACAGATATGCCTGGAAAGACGAGGTGAGGCCTATTTGAGGTAGGCCTTGAATGACAGGGTAAACAATGTGGACTTTACTGTTTTTCAAAGTGTGGCCTTAAGAACAGCTGGAGTATTGTTAAAAAGTAGATTCTTTGGTTCCATGACAGACCTACTAAATGTAAATATCTGGTGGCTGTGGCCCAGCAATCTGTACTTTAAACCAAACTTCTCCAGGTCATCCTGATTCAAGTCTAAGAAACATTGCTGTAGGCCAGGGGTCAACAAATTAAGTGGCTGGATAGTCAATATTTTAGGCTTTTGCAAACTACTAAGGTCACTATTGCATATATATGCAATTTTTTCCCTTTATAACACTTTTAAAATGGAAAAAAAATTCTTAACCATTCTTAGCTCATTGGCCATACAAAAATAAGCCATGGGTCAAATGCTGCCCTTGCTATAGGCAATAGGAGCCTTTGGAGGTTTTTGAGCAAGGCTGTGTTTCGTACTCACTGAATATGCAGATCTTCAACAAGCATGGTTCTCAAAGTACTATGTTGGTTGTTTTAACCCTCCTCTCTTCTGTTACCTTTAATTTTCTCTCATTGTTCCATGGTAGCAGCCATGCAAGTAAAGCTCCCTGGGGAGGTTCTCCCCACAATTTCTTCCTTCCTTTTCTGTTTTGGAAGCAGAGCTGACTTGAATCTCAGACACATATTATTCTTTTCCTCCTTACGCCTTGATTATGTTATTAATAGTTTGTCTCAAAAAAAAAAATCCCTGGAGAAACAGCAATCACTGATGTGGGGGAGGGGAAAGGATAACCTTAACTAATAATTTACTGGATAAGTTCCTAGATGAATGGAAATACTATGCGTCACAGACAGGATTTCTTAAAGAAACAGAATGTGGCAACCGTCACCAGAGCTCTACATTCCAGATGGAAAGTACATAGGAGGGTGGGATAAGTCCTTTCAGTGGAGTCTTCTAAGAGGGGATTAATGGGTTAAGGCAAACCATTAAGAGATTCTGCTATTAAAAATTAGGGAAGATGTCCTGGGTTTGTGCAGGACCAAATATTTTAGTAATACAAAGAAAATGGCACAGATTCTGATCACTACATCAGTTGGTAGCTTATTGATGAAAAATTCAGAGTAAACACTAGGTAAAAGTTCCACTTTTAACATTCTCTACTATAGAGCTTTGCTATAGGAGGAGAGAAGAGAGGAAATTATAGGAGCCTGGCTTGGGCAGCAAAGCAGAAATTGCATCAGCTAGAGGAATCTCTATACTACCTACTTTAGAATTCTCAATTAGGAAAATTTCAATTGCAACAGATATTTCTCCTTTTACCAGTTGCCTAGAAGCAGCTTAACTGATAAAAACCTGCTGTCCTAGCAGCAAAGCATCTTTGAAACTGAAGGGCTTACCATCTCCATGGTGCAGATCCAAATCCACATAGAGAATACGGTCAAATTTCCGTCGCAATCGTAATATTCCCAGGACAGCATCATTGAGATAACAAAAACCAGATGCTTCATCTCTGCAAGAAAACAAGTTGCTACAGCCAACAGCCAAAACGCAATCCAAGGGTGTCTTTACAGCCAACCAACTAACCCTTGAGATCTAGTCTTTTGAAATTTCCCCTTCTTTTAAGAAAAATAAAAGTCCACCTACAAAGATTATGCAGTAAATGGCTCAGAATGATCAGGGAATGAAGCGTTTTGGTAAAGAAAATATTCGTGTAAACTGGTAACATTTTCCATGCAGGGTCCCAGGTTTTCAAAGCATTGGAATATTATAACTACGCTGAACAAGACAGAACCTTTCTCTGAGGATTTCGGAATCATGTCAAAAAAATTTGTAGTACCCTGGGTCATCAAGATGAACACTGATTAACACTTACAGGATACCCAAGAAAGCTAGATTCTAGAAGGGGCCTTTTCAGACAATCTTGCTCAGACAGATGTAGAAGATGTTGGAGACTGGATTCTCTGTACTGACTCTAAGACATAACCTAGTTTTTTTTCTTCTTTTTTTTCAGTAAGTCTTGGCACTTGTTGCTCATAAAAGCTGAGTGTCAAATGTACAAATGCACAACCTCCTGGGCAGTAGTGTGCCTTTCTGCAAATGTAATTATTACAATGAAGAGTAAAGTAGTCTTTTCTAAAGTTATTTTGTTTCCTTCAGTAGAATTGTCTTCACGGACTTCACTAGTGTTCTCTAACTTGGTTGCTGTTGGTGATACCACATTACTGGAACCTCTTGTCAATGTTAACCTGCTCTTTTATTACGCTTCCATTAAACCTTGCTGATTAGATGTAAAAGAACATTCTTTATCATCAAGAATGTATTATAATTTATTTTTAAGGCCTCATCCTAAATGCTTCATTTCTTTTGCTTCCACAGACCTTTCAAATATCCAACCCATTTTTTTTCCTAAATTCTCCCTGAGGTTTTGTTAATATTTGAAACAGAATTCCAGGCATAAGCAACAGTTAAAATGGCATCTTTGCTAGCATCAGACTGTAAGGTCTTTCAAGTGCCTACACAATACATAAGCTTCTTCATGAAATCTCTTCCGTAATAACATCTCGTATTCTAAACAATGCCCTTGTTCACAGGCTGAACCAATGAGACAGGTAAATTGGCAATCAGGAAGTTAGGGGAAAATACCGCTAGACACTGATCTTGCTGCATGAAGGTGAACTCAGCAATCATCTAGCCAAAGAATAGCTTGGCTTTAGGTATACAACCAGGAAGTAAACAATTAAAGAAAATGATTTGTCCATTTATGAATTCTCTGTAAATAACTAAATATGTGACTTTGAAGGTTCTTGGATGTGAATGTTATATTCCAATTACGAAAAGCTTACATTTTATAAGTCTACTTCCTTAGCACATCAAAAAAAAGAGATAATCTGCCCTCCTACTAAACATCAATAACTTTTGGGTAGATGGGACAGAACACTAAGTGCTTGGCAAAAAGAGGAGGGTGACGGGGAGGAGGAATACAAATCAATACAAGGCGTACTTCCTCCCCTCAGAGAACCTACAATGAAGTTAGGGAGACAAGTCATAAGTACAGAAAAACCAAAACCAAAACCCAATCATCTAAACAAAAAAGGCAACTGGAAATAATATGGCATACAAAGGAGAATACAGAGAAATTCCATAGACAAAATTGATAAAGCAGACTCATCTCATTGACAGTACTAAACTTCATCTGAGCCCTGCACTTCTGGAAAGCACTGATGGTTAAGATACCCTCTTCCCTTTTGTGTTCCAAGAAACAGTGAACTACAAAGTACCATGTTGTCCTGACATATGCTAAGGAAAGACCCATGCCATCCTTCCTCATGACTCCCATAACTCCTGGCTCCCTTCCTTTTCTTTAAAATGTTCCTCATTAATGAATATTCTCCCCATGGCAATAGCCTGAATAACAAAACTGATGATGATGATGATGATGATGATGTCTGTCATTCAGAAAGGCCTTTATGTCTCATTGTGTGAATGTGTAACATTTTCCTATTTCTGGATGGTATCACCAAATTAGATTATAATATTTCTTAAAGTAAAGGAGCTCTATTCTCATTGGCTTATAGAAATAATAAGTATTTAGATAAATAGAATATTCTTAAAATTCTCAGATAATAAAGGAAATGAATTTTCAAGCCTTTCAATGCGCTAAAAAGTGTGTTCCTATAAAAGCAAAGTCAAATGTCTTAAAAATTCAAGTTCACATAATTTAGGTAAATCTTTGGCAAATAAGACTAATTTAGCAATTTTGGTTTACTAAAACTAGCTATGTCTTTTCCGATTTATCACTGTTAGGTATAATACACAGGTAGATTTTGATTCTACTTGGGCACGTTCTTCCTAAACATATATAGATTTACTGATTGAGTGAGCTAATATTACTTCTACTAAATGCTTAAGATTATGAAAAATGAAAATTTGTTTAACCAAGTTGAGTCATTATTCTGACAAACTTTATTTCAACAGTAATTATGTTTTATAGTATATCAGCTTGAAGATAATTTATAAGATCTTTCAGTAACTAAAAACTTTGGGCTGATACTAAATTGGATTAGTAAATATTCTTTAGATACCAAGACCATTCCTAAGTAAGAGAATGCTGAAACATTAATTACTATGTATAATTTTGGGTTGATGTGCTTGTGCTTATTCTTATGTTACAAACAGGAGATATATATGCATGTGTGTGTGTGTGTGTCTATATATATATATGGGTCTATTAATGACCATGTTCTTTTTTGCCACTTAGAGAAGTTGTACTATAAAGGATGTGCATGGATATAGAAAATTGTAGAGAATTCATAGAAAGGGAAATTTATTTGTTGAGGCTAAAGCTGGCTAAGGTTTGATGAGTTTATTTATAAGATTTACAAAAAGAACTTTAGTATCAAACATACTGATGTAAAACTAGAATTTGGTTTTCTAACTGTTAAAATGACAAAAGTTTTTTTGATATTGGTCTGTCCTTAATAGCAGGTTGTAAATGTTTTGCTTTACCTTCTGAATAATCTTCCCTAATAACAAAGATTCTGTAATCTTTGTAATCTTCTATGGTTTATATTGACTTTATTATATCCTTGATTATTTAAGAAAGCAAAGTCTTCCTGCTTAGGAAAGAGCTAAGGATTGTTACAATCATGTTACTTCCTATGTTTACTTTTAAAATCTTTTTATTGTCACTTTGGTAAAATAGAGAGCCAAGTGCTATTTTTCAATGATTCATGGTCTTATTTGTCTTAATCATGTCCTAGAAGGCCCATGGATAATCACAAAGGATTTGATCTTTCACCTTGTGAAAAGAGAAGTACTAGAAATAATTAGGTTTATTTGACACGTTACTATTGATGAGTTACACGGGAAGAACTGTCAAATGAGAAGAGGTGCCTTTTCCAGGTTAAAGTGGTATAGGTAAAATGTTACTTATTTTTTTTTTTAAAGATGGAGTCTCACTATGTTGCCCAGGCTGGTCTCTTTTCTTTTTTTCCAGGCTGGTCTTGAACTTGTAGCCTCAAGCAATCTTCCTGCCTTATCCTCTCAAGAGGCTGGGATTACAGGTGTGAGCCACCATGCCTGGCTGTAGCGGTAAAATGTTATTAACATAAACATTTCAGAAATCGTATGCTGTATGGGAGGTTTCTACGAATTCATCAGTGCCCTCACTGGCCAAGGATATCTTTCTATTTGTTGGAGTTCTGGTGTTGCTTTGCCAGATATTAGACAACTACAGTATAGTATTTTCAGTCATAACTTCAGTTTTGTTTCAAGGTCTTGCTCTGCTGTGATGACTGGAGTGCAGTGGCATCATCATAGCTGTACCCTCAAATTCCTGGGCTTAAGGGTTCCTCCTACCTCAGCCTCTAAGTAGCTGGGACTACAGCACACATCACCATGCCTGGCTAATTTTTTCTATTTTTTGTAGATATGGGGTTTTACTATGTTGCTTAGGCTGGTCTCAAACTCCTGAGCTCAAGTGATCCTCCTGCCTTAGCCTCTCAAAGTGCCGGGATTATAGGCGTGAGCTACCGTGCCTGGCCAATTTCAGGTTTTTTTTAATGTTAACTTGCTCTGAACTTTATATTTTATTTTGAATCTACTAATACCATCTTCCTAGTCATTAGTTTTCAAGTGGAGATTCACATCTCTTACCTATGAAATTTTATGAATGTACAAATATTTAAGGCCTATTCCAGATTACTAAATCTCTTTCCTTGATATTCTTGATATATTCTGGGTATATTCTAACAATATGCTTGGTATATTCATGGTATATTATGTTAGGATTATTATATATCTGAGTTGTTTTTTCTCTATAGAAGATTATGTTCAGGCATTTTTATAAATTAGATACAATACCTCCTCTTCTTTTAAAATAGGGTTAATCATGATGTTCATAGATATTTTGTCTAAAATTTTTTGGATTGACTTTTATCTTGTTTTGCATGCCACAGAAACAACTACATTTCCTTGTCAGTTGCGGTATTATTCCTGTAATGAACTCTCATCAAGTTTTTCCCTTTTGAAAATGATCAGTAATAAGTTAACCACAGCTATTGTAAGTCTTTTATCATCTACAGCTAGAAAGCTTTTTATGTTTTATTCTGATGCTTCCCTGAAAGCATTTGCAATCAGCTACAAGCTAAAGGGCTTCATCTTCAACAAAGAAAAACTCTCTCAGAGCCATGTGGAAAATAACCATGTCTGTACTTCTGTGTACAGGCTTCTGATGAGATGGTTTAAACAACTTGGAGACCACACTCGGGAACTGAGTCAGGATTTTGAGAACTCCAGTTGAGAAGTAGGTGCGTTAATAACACTGCTAACCCAAGGTTGAGTGGAACAAGAACTAATTACATAGACCCGAATGAACTGATGAGGGATGATTGTGGGTTTTGTTAGGAATACTATTTTAATATTCCATTTTCTTTTTTTTTGTTGTTGTTTTTTTTGAGACAGAGTCTCACTCTGTTGCCCGGGCTAGAGTGCCGTGGCGTCAGCCTCGCTCACAGCAACCTCAAACTCCTGGCCTTAAGCAATCCTTCTGCCTCAGCCTCCCGAGTAGCTGGGACTACAGGCATGCGCCACCATGCCTGGCTAATTTTTTCTATATATTTTTAGTTGTCCAGCTAATTTCTTTCTATTTTTAGTAGAGACAGGGTCTGGTTCTTGCTCAGGCTGGTCCCGAACTCCTGACCTTGAGCGATCCTCCCGCCTCAGCCTCCCAGAGTGCTAGGTATACAAGAGTGAGCCACCGCGTCCGGCCAAATCTTAATAATATATTGAGATTACCCTTGCATATACCTAAGAAAGGAAAATATAAGTGGAATAAATAGATGAAAGTATTCCCAAAACTTCTCTATATTCAGTCTGAGCCTTCTAAGTCACATCATGAATGAGAATTTTCAGTGTTTCACATGGAATATTGTCCTCTGTGATGTCAAGAGCATTGAGGATAATAGTAATAATGTATTAGTCAAGGGATGGGGAACCTGCAGCCTTAAGGCCACATGTGGCCTTCTAGATCTTTTAGTGCAGCCTTTTGACTGCATCCAAATTTTACAAAACAAATCCTTTTATTTTTATTAATACATTTTGCTTGTCTTTTATATTTTTATTTTATTTTTTAAATGAACATATTTAAAATACCAAAGAATAAAATAAGTTTCAACAAACCAATCCTCCCAGATTGACTGGCACGATTAGAATATTAATAAGCCATAAGGGCTAAATTGACGCTGTGCTCCTGACTTAGTTTAATTTCCCCTGACTGGCACCACTACTGCACGAGGCTGGTTGGTGAGAGTTTACGGGTCTTGAGCACACCAGTCTGTTATCAGCCTTTGACAACAGCGCACTGTGTTTCTGTTTGACGTGCAATTTGTGAATAGCTGCATGGCTTGACAGTATTTTTAATTCCGTCTGCTTAACAGCCCATCATGTCAAAGAAGACCAAGAGGATGCTGAAGGAAGAAAACAGATTTTTTAGTGAGGATTGGGAATTGCAACATTATCTTGTTTCTGCTAAAGATAAGATGATTTGCTTGCTTTGTGATACTGCGGTATCAACATTAGAGAAATTCAATGCTCATCAGCATTGTAACACTCGTAAGGACCACAAATATTTTAAATGAGAGAGAGAGAGGCACAAAAGGTTGTACTGCAGAAATTAAAATATGAAAAGCAAAAAGCAAAGACAATTCTTTCAAGCAGCAATAAAGACCTGGAAATAATGCCACTAAAGCAACTTATAAAGTAGCTTATATACTCAGGCAAAAAGGGAAGCCATTCTGTGATGTAGAAATTTTGAAAGAATGCATTGTTGAAGTTGTAGGACGCTTAGACCCCCAACAGTTTCAAAGTACAAACAACTGCCTCTTTCAACCTCTTTCTAGAAGAGCCAAGACTGATCAGCAGCATGAATTAGCCTTCAACTTCATGTAATACTTCAAAAGGAAAATATATATTATTCAATCGCTTTGGATGAATCAACTGATACTACTGACTCACTGTAGGTTTTATACTTCATTCAGGTCATTAATAGAAGATTTACTTTGCTACAGAGAGTTACTTGCTTCAGGCACTCTTGCGAACAGAACACAGGGAACAGATATCTTCAACAACTGTCAAGATAAATGACGTGAAGCTGGACTGAATTTGGTAAATTTAGTGAGTGTATGTACAGACGGTGTGCCTCCCACGACAAGAGAAAACATGAAAGGTTTATTTCACAGATAAAAAAAGTATTAACAGATCCAGATGCTCTTATTTCTTTTCATTGTGTCTTGCACCAGCAAAATCTCTGTGCTAAAGCTAGTATTTTAAGTGACACTTTGCAACAAGTTGTAAGTATTGTTAACTATATTCTTGCAAATGCAACATTGCATTGTCAGTTTTGTAATATGCTCAAGTTTTTTTTTTTTTTTTTTGAGACAGAATCTCACTCTGTTGCCCAAGCTAGAGTCCCCTGGCGTCAGCTTAGCTCACAGCAACCTCAAACTCCTGGGCTCAAGAGATCCTTCTCAGCCTCCCGAGAAGCTGGGACTACAGGCATGCGCCACCATGCCCGGCTAATTTTTCCTGTACATTTTTTAGTTGGCCAATTAATTTCTATTTTTAGTAGAGATGGGGTTTCGCTCTTGCTCAGGCTGGTCTCGAACTCCTGACCTTGAGCGATCCTCCCGCCTCAGCCTAACAGAGTGCTAGGATTACAGGCGTGAGCCACCGCGCCGGGCCAACATGCTCAAATTGAAGGATGAGGTATTTGGTGTGGATCTGTGGTGTGGATTTGCAGCATCATTCTAAAGTGCGTTGGCTATCACAGGGACAGGTGTTAGCCAAAATTTTATCTCTGTGAGAACAGATAGTTAAATTTTATGAAGAACAGAATAAGCAATGTGAATTATTGAAAGAAGATTTCTATAGGAATACAGCCTTTCTGTGTGATATCATGTCAAATCAAAACGACTTGAATATTTCTTTGCAAGGTTAAACTAAGTCTATGTATGATACAGACTTGGCAAAAAAAATCCAAGCATTTCATGAAAAGCTATCTTTTTTTCAAAACACTTCTTCAAAAGGAAATTTTGGATGAACACTGTCACTTAGCAAAGGTCATCGATGAGCAGGATAATATATGAGAATCATTTGAAGAATACATAGCTGTTACAGACCTATGTGTTGGAGAATACAGTGAAAGGTTCACCGACATTGAGAATCATGGCATCACAGTCAAATTAGCATTTTAGCATCACCTAGTTGATATCACCAAGGCATTTAAAGGACTATAGATGGAACTGATTGAGCTCTCAGTAGATGACATTTTAAAGTCATTATTTGATGCGAAGAAACATCCAGTTGAAATATGGAAAAATGCGGTAGAGTACTCTTGCCTTCAGGAACATGCCTGGAAAATGCTCTCTTGCTTTTCAACCACTTATTCCTGCAAATCTACATTCTCCTACCCAACCAAAATCAAGATGCTCTTAAGGTCACAAATGACTGGTACCCATCTAGAGGATCAACTGAAACTGCAGACCTTCATGCTGCAACCAGATATTCAAATACTTTCCAACAAAAAGCAGACACAACGAAGTCATTAAAAGGTTAGTTACCTTTAAAAACTAACCAATGCATTTCATTTTTTGAAATTATTAAGTACATAGTAGATTTTTACAAAATAATATACATTTTCAAGTATATCTAATTGAAGTTTCTTGAATGTGGCCTTATTTGATTACAGCTAGGTTAATGCGGCCTTCCAACATGAAAAGTTTCCCCACCCTGTACTACTTTCAAGCTGGCTCTGCAGTTTCGTAGAGCTAGCCTCCTTTTGATTTCTATTTTGGGAATGCTGTAAACATGTCAGATTCACCCTATTCCTTCCCACAACCATTTACATCCTAGATTAAAAGTGTGTTCATGGTGGGTGTGGGATAAAAACTTAGCTATTGAGTATAATGAACAGTATTCTGGTGATGGGCACATCAAAAGCCCTGACTTAAGCATTAGACAAGATATCCATGTAATAAAAACACTTGTACTCCTTAATTAATATTTTTAAATTTTAAAAAAGCGTGCTCTCTAGCTTCTGAATTTTCTTCCGAACTGCTGCTTTGATGCTTGGGCTTCTGAGTTGTTTCCAGTTTCTGGCTGTTACAAATAAAGTTTCTATAAACACATGTGTACAGGTTTTTGTATGAGTATGTATGAATGCGTCTGCATTTCTTTGGGATAAATGCCCAGGAGTGCAATTGCTGGGTTATATGATATTAACAGTTGCATGTTTAGTTTTGTAAAGACACTGCCAAAATGTTCGTACTTAAAATAGTAATGAGCATTTTACATTCCCATCAGCAATATATGAGTGATTCAGTTTGTCTGCACCCTCAGCAGCATTTGGTGCTCATTTGTCACTCTTTTTTGTTTTAGCCATTCGGATAGGTGAGTAGTGACATCGTATTGTGGTTTTAATTGTTGACCATCTTTTCATGTGTTTATTTGCCATTCATACATTCTTTTCAGTGAAATGTCTCTTAATGTCTTTTGCCCATTTCCTAACTAGATTGTTTGTTTATACATTCTAAATACTAATCCTTTTTCAGATGTGTGGTTTGCAAATATTTTCTCCCACTCTATTCCATTTCTTAGCAAGGTCTTCACAAAGCAAAAGCTTTTAATTTTGATGAAGTCCAATTTATCAATATTTACAGATCATGCTTTTGGTGTCAAGCCTAAGAACTAGTCCTAGATCCTAAAGATTTTCTTCCATGTTTTTTTCCTGAAAGTTTTATGTTTTATATTTTGCATTTAAGTCCATATTTCGAGTTAATTTTTATATTAGGTCAAGGTCCATTTTTTTATTTATAGATGTTCAACTGCTCCAGCATCATTTGTTGAAAAGGCTATCTTTCCTCTATTTTATTGCTTTTGCACTTTTGCCAAAAGTAGGTTGGAAATATCTGCATGAGTCTATTTCTGGGTTCTCTGTTCTGTTCCACTGATCTATGTGTCTATTCTTTTACCAGTACTACACAGTCTTAATTCCGAAAGCTATGTACTATCTGGAAATTGGCTGGTGTAATTCCTCCCAGTTTACTCTTCTTTTTCAAAATTGTTTTACTTATCCAGTGCCTTTGGGGAGAGACTTTTTGACATTAACTGTGCTTGTTTTGTGTTCTCCAAGCCGTCTTCTGATGAGCTGGCCTCCCATAGGGCTTGCCTGTGAGGAGAGGCTCTAAGGCAAGGTTGGCTCATGCGTCTGGCCTACCTGTATTTCCCACTGTTAATTGACATTCTAGTTCACCCATACGTTTCTGCCCACCAGCTTAAGGAACACAGGGAAGCACTTCTTTTCTCCATAAGGCCTCAGTAAACAGACACCCACCAAAGATGGACATTAAGAATATAGGAATTAGGCCAGGCACGGTGGCTCACCACTGTGATCCTAGCACTCTGGGAGGCCGAGGCGGGCGGATTGCTCAAGGTCAGGAGTTCGAAACCAGCCCGAGCAAGAGCGAGACCCCGTCTCTACTAAAAATAGAAAGAAATTAATTGGCCAACTAAAAATATACAGAAAAAATCAGCCGGTCATGGTGGAGCATGCCTGTAGTCCCAGCTACTCGGGAGGCTGAGGCAGGAAGATTGCTTGAGCCCAGGAGTTTGAGGTTGCTGTGAGCTAGGCTGACACCATGGCACTCTAGCCTGGGCAACAGAGTGAGACTCTGTCTCAAAAAAAAAAA
>CAUYRT010107341.1:0-22383 GCA_963574885.1 Lepilemur ruficaudatus
AGGTCTGACAAATTTGTTAAAGACTTCAAAGCTAGAGCGGCAGGCCAGGTGTGGTGGCTCAGGCTTGTAATCCTAGCACTCTGGGAGGCCGAGGAGGGAGGATCGCTCAAGGTCAGGAGTTCAAAACCAGCCTGAGCAAGACCAAGACCCCGTCTCTACTAAAAAAAGAAAGAAATTAATTGGACAACTAAAAATATATAGAAAAAGTTAGCTTGGCATGGTGGCGCATGCCTGTAGTCCCAGCTACTTGGGAGGCTGAGGCAGAAGGATCGCTTGAACCCAGGAGTTTGAGGTTGCTGTGAGCTAGGCTGATGCCACAGCACTCTAGCCCGGGCAACAGAGTGAGACTCTGTCTCAAAAAAAAAAAAACAAAAAACAAAAAACTTTTGACATGTAAATTAATTACATCTACCTTTAAAATACCACAGAGAAACAGTTCTCTTGCTATCTTGTGGACTCTGTGAATGTTCCATGAGACCAGTTCTGATGTTCAGGTCTCCACAAATGGTTAGCTCTACCATGGGGGTTCACAGAATCAATAAAGTTTAAGAGACCATACATGTAAGCCCATGTTTTCCTACATATTGCATGGGCATTAGAATAGAGTAGTTAAGAGTAGGGGCTCTGCTACTAGATGGCCTGATTCAAATTCAGGCCTTATCGGTCGTGAACTGTGTGGTCTTCAACAAGTTACTTAATCTCTCTGTGCCTCAGTTCCTCATTCTTAAATAGGGAGACGACAGTATCCAGCTCATAGGATTCTTGTAAGGATTAAATGAGTTAATGCATGTAATATGCTTAAAATAGTTCCTGATACTTAGAAAGCATTCAAAAGTTAGCTACAGTGATGACATACTTTATCTTGAGGTCATAGGTAAATTCATGGGAATGGATTTCATTACCTAGGGAAAGAATAAAAAGGGAAGCCAAGGCCCAAAACTGAGCTTTGATGAACTCCAACTCAGTTAAACTCACTTTTTAAAACTCAAAAATGCGTCTGTTTTAAGGGATCAAGTATGTAAGTAAATGCATGAAATGACACAAAAGTGAGTGGTGAGGAGGTGTAAAATTTTAGTGCTTAAAACTGTATTCTGTAAAGCATACCTGGGGGTTTGATTCTGTAAAAAACTGGGTTTGACTCCAAGTTTAGAAACCACTCTATCAATCGATCAAGAAAAAGAAGAGATAGATATACAGTCATGTGCTACATAACAACATTTTAATCAGTGATGGACCACATATACAATGATGACTATACCATATAGCCTAGATGTGTAGTCGGTTAGTACCCTGTATGATGTTTGCACAACGGAATCGCCTAAGGACGCATTTTTCAGAACATATCCCAGTCATTAACACATAACTGTGTGTGAGAGAGAGTGTGTGTATAAATATATTATTCATAGAGTCTTGTTGTGGGCTCTTATGAGCTCCCAGGCTTTTGCTTTTTTGCTGTGGTGTGGCACATCCTGACTGAGGCCTTACTCAGGCCGAGGAGAACATTCCTAACCAGTTCCTGGTGATAGAGTAGAATCTGCAGAATGCCTGAGCCAGATCACTTATACCAAAGTGGGGAGTCCGAAAGGATGGGAACATGGTTCATGATCTGCCTACCTTAGGCAGACCTCAGTTGGTAAGTACAAAACCTGATAGCTTAAAGAACCTCCTGGAGAAATTATTCTATTAGGAATAATCTCTGTTCAAGCCAGCTTCTCCTTAGCCACCAGAATGAGGCAAGGCAGTGGAGCTGAGGGAGCTACCTCCTTTTTGGATCTTCTGACCTTGCCAGAAAGAGTGACGAACCATCCTGGTCAAATAAGGAGGTTGGAAGCAAGCTGATTTTAAAACATTACAGGGCAAATATATTGATACGGGAAAAACGTAAGATAAAAAATTGGATGTGCAATATGATATCAAGTTTGTAAAAATCAACTATGACTTGGAAGAAAAATTTCCATATGATTAACAGTGTTCATCACCAAATAGCAAGATGAGTGATAATTGTTTTCTTCTACAGACTTTTGACTTTTTCTGTATTTCCCAAATTTTTATGAGCAACTTTTAAATGCTAAGAGAAAGGGAAGACCGTTTATACCCATGAGTTTAATGAAACTTAAGATGAAAATGAATACATCATTATTGCTGGGGACCCAACTTACTTCAAAAGCTAGTTCCTCTATTCTGCCTTTTTTTTTTTTAAACGAACTATACCACAGAAGACCAAATAGTGGATGAAAAGAAACTTATCTTTATAGAAGTATTTTGGCTAACAAGTGAAGAAGGAATAATGAACTAATAGATAAAGGGACTAAACATTAATAGCTGCTGACATCACTAAAATAGAGACAGTCTAGAATACAATATCATCTACCTAGTTCTGTTCTACACCCCAACCCCCCAAAATAGAACCTGAATCTGATCAAGCCTCCAGCATTGGTGATTCCTCTCTCCCTATCTGTGACCTCCTGGGACTCTTCTTCCCTGCTCATATCTCTGTTATGGTAAAAACTGGCTTGTTTGTTGTCCTTCCACTGGTTAAATATTTTAGAGACAGTGGCTTTTTTTGATAGTCCTCCTGTCATAAATTCCAAGTAATTTATGTAGCTAATCAGCCTGGGGCATAACTCCATACTCCTTAATCGTGGGGTGTGCATGGTGATTTCTTCCAGAGAGTACAGTGTGGAAAGCGGGGCCAAGGTGGGAGATTGACTTTACAGTGAAAACCTGATGAACACTACCTCAAGCCAGGTGATCAAAGTAACATCAACAGTGATGTTGACAGTATGTGCCCTTAATATCATGTGATGAGAATGGCACTTCTGGCCTTCCTCCCTAAAACTTACGACCCCTGTCTAATCATGAGAAAAACATGAGACAAATCCTAATTGAGGGATATTCTATAAAAACCCGACCCCAGTACTCCTCTGAAATGTCAAAATCATTAAAGACAAGGAAAGTCTGAGAAAGTATCATACCCAAGACTATCCTAAGGGGACACGATGACTAAATGTAGTGTGGGATCATGGAATAGAAAAAGGAAATTAGGGAAAAACTGAGGAAATCTGAATAAAGTATGGACCTTAGTTAATGATGATGGATTAATATTGGTTCACTAATTGTGACAAATGTACCATACTATTTTAAGATCTTAATAATATGGAAACTGGATGTGGGGGTATATGGGAACTCTCAGTACTGTCTTTGTAATTATTCTGTAAATCTGAAGCTGTCTGAATTTAAAACTTTATTATAAAAGTAAAAGAAATTTTAAAACAGATGATAAGCTCAAAGGTTGCTTATAAGACAAATATTTAAAATATTAGAAATTGAGAAGTAAATTTAATATAAAGCAAAACAATATTAACAAAAACTTTAAAATATAAGGTAACTAATATTTAAGTAATGGGAGGGGGAATGCTAGAAGCTTTTGACTGTGAAGGTCCCTCAGGAAATCCTTGAGCCTGCTCTTGCTTTCTTAGTCCTTCACTGAGTTTTGTCTTTAGCCTTTTCCCTCTTGCTCCTCTTGTTCACCCTCACCTCCAACCTGTGCCAGTCCTTTTCAGTGGCAGAACCTTCTTAGGACCTGAAGCACGCGCAGCTGACTAAAAGTTCGGTGTTCCTGTGGCGTGTCCTTATGAGCAGCCACTGTGTGACTGGTGTTATGCCAGGTACTGCTTGGAGGATGAAATGCAGCCTAATGTAGGAGACAGACTGAAGAGTCTACTAAGTCATTCTCTGCTGCTGTTCTTTTATACTGTATTCCAGAGTGCTGATAAAATTAATGAAATTAGGCTATCGTTTTTAGGTGCCAATATCCTACGAGATTCAACAGGCAATGTCAAACTGGGAGATTTTGGGGCCAGCAAACGACTTCAGACCATCTGTCTATCGGGGACAGGAATGAAGTCCGTCACAGGCACACCATACTGGATGAGCCCTGAAGTGATCAGTGGAGAAGGATATGGCAGAAAAGCAGATATCTGGTAGGTTTTGATGTTAGGTTTGCCTGAAGACAACCTGCCTTCTTATGTATTTCCATCCAGGATTGAAATTACCAAGCTAGATTTAAATTGTCTTTTGTCTTCTGAAATAGGATGTAAGAATTGCAAGAATTAACACCATTTTAATTATGCCTCATTGAGGCTTATAATTGACTAAATATTTAGAGTCCTTGAACCTATCTTCCATTCTCTAGGTCTTAAGCAAACCATAGCATTAAAAAGCTATCTTATTTCCCTAAAGAACTTCAAAAGTAATCTTTGTCAGTGCTTTATAATTCAGTTAATCTTTAATTGCTTAATAATTTTAAGTTAGAACATAAAATGGCCATTTTCTACTTGCCACTTAGAAAAGATTTTAATAGATACTCATTTTAGATACCTGATGGCAAAAATTTCTATTGCTTGTATTCTTTTAAGATAAACAAAGATTATTTTTAATGTCTGATTACAAAACAAAAATAATAAAATGAATAATTATATAAAACATAAGTAATAAAATGAGTATTGTTCTTTGCCTAACCATTTAAGTGACAGTCCTTAAATTGTGGTTTATTTTCATTGATTTTTATATTTTAATTACAGTTTTATATAATCACAACTTTTCATTGAAACTTTAAACTTGAAATCAAGTCATATTTAAACGCTCCTGTTCTCATTTTCTAGCTAACCAGCTTTCTTTTATGGTGATATTGTTTGTGTTGTATTTCTTTGTAGGAGCGTAGCGTGTACTGTGGTAGAAATGCTAACTGAAAAGCCACCTTGGGCCGAGTTTGAAGCAATGGCTGCCATCTTTAAAATCGCCACTCAGCCAACAAACCCAAAGCTGCCACCTCATGTCTCAGATAATACTCGAGATTTCCTCAAACGGATTTTTGTAGAGGCCAAACTGAGACCTTCCGCTGATGAACTCTTAAGGCACATGTTTGTGCATTATCACTAGCAGCCAGTAACCTCTCCTGTGCCTCTGCCCAGCTCCCATCTATTCATGCACCTTCTCTCTGACTGCACTTTTCTTTTTTATAAAAAAAGAGAGATAGGGGAGAAAAAAAGACAAGAGGGAAAGTATTTCTCTTGATTCTTGGTTAAATTTGTTTAATAATAATAGTAACCTAAATTTTTTATATTTAATCTTTTTTTCCCTTACGAGAACTTGAAACTTCTTTTGTTTTTTTTTAATTTTTATAATGTACTGATGTGGTTCAGAGAGATAAAGCACTTTAGTACATAGTCACTCTTTTTAGTACAAACAAATCATTTGGAATACCTAAAGATTGTAGAATCTTTCCCTATATCACTGATATATTGGTGGTGATGGGGAGACCTGGAAAATAAGAAAATGATGTATAATTTGTAGTTTTTAGTGATCGTATTTAAAATAGATCCTCATGTGGGATTGAGCCCCAAACTTGAGTTTAGGGTAGGTACTCAACTTAAAGAATATAGGTTCCTTCTTATGTCTGTATTCTTTAGATCCTAACCTCTGTCTACCAAGCTTTTTGCTCAGTAGGAATCTGGATAGAAGATATGAATCTCTAAGAGGTATGTTTGTTAATCCTAACCAGTATAATAAGCAAACACTATAATAGATCCATGTTACTGGAATCTGTAAACCTTGAGGGATGGCTTTCTGCTTAAAAAAAAAAACTATTTTATTTTAAAGTCAATGAGCAAATTCAAGTAAAAGATGAAAGGATAGTGTTCTCAAATGTGTGAGCAGTAGAGGAGACCACATTTGCTAGTCAACAGAAATAATGAAAAAAAAGAACTAAATTTTCTTGTGTGTATTTTAAACTATGATGGGGAAAGTCCCAAAATTGAAGGAATGGAGACATAATCAAAATCATGGATACTTTCTTGCTATTTTTAGCTCCTAATTCCCCATAATTAATATTCTTTAGGAACTAATAGTTCAGCCAAGAGTATCCATGTGTTAAAGCTAGTGAGTGTCATGAGATGAAACCCTTGTTCTTGGGATCACAGAATACTAAAACACCTCAGAAAAACAGATACCATGTAAAACAGTGGTTTTTAACAGTGGAGCAAGGATAATTCCACTTGGCATTTGGCAATTCCTGGAAATGTTTTTGGTTGTCACAACTGGGAGGATACTACTACTGGCATCTAATGGGTAGAGGCCAGGGATGCTGCTAAATAAACCACACAAGGAAAGCACCCCACCTCACCCTGGGGAATTGTTCTGCCCCAAATATCAAAAGTGCTGAGGTCTTTAACTAATGTAAAGACCAGTTCCAGTTATAAACTGAAAATAGAAATTTACAAAGCAGTAAATGCAAAAAAGTAAATTTCAAAGAGAAAGTGATACAATGCAAAATGACCATTTTACAAGAGCAGATACCACTACTTTAAGTCAAGGGTGAATGATCTCAATAAACAGCAAACAGGAATCACTTCCTTACCAGCTTCATATTGCACCCAAATCAGTAACTCTTCCATTTTAGAAACAAAAAGGAATTTGAACATTTGGCCTTTTGAATTCAGGCATCTGTATATAGTCTTTCCTTAAAAGTCAGTTCATAATTTTGGGCAAAGAAAAGCATATCAAAACAAAGTATTAACTACTAACAGAAAGGTTCAGAAACTGCCAGGTATTTCTAGTATAATGTATCCACTAAGAGCAAGGACATTAAATGGAACAAGACAGCTGGGAAAGGTCCCACTATCTCTAATGGAATTGTACTACTGAAAAACATGAAGATAGTAATTTGGCCACTTGCAATTTTTTCAACATATTAAACCAAGTGCTAGGTACTTTATTTTTAAAGGTCTAGAAAATGATAGTCTTCTTGGAGGCCCTAAATGTGATGCCTTTCATGTGATTCATAGGGGACTCAGATATTCTTATTTTCTGCCAAAAGGTGTGTTCATTTAGGGACTCTCTATACTTTGTTTCTGAAATTAGGTAGATCTTGGTTTACTGTATCAAGGTCTTACCGGGCATTCCCTGTAGGAATATTTGAAATTCCACTAGCTTGTCTGAGAAGTCAAAGCACAAAATCAGTTGTCAGTGCTTCTCTGTATCTTCAAATCAAATGAAGCAGCTTGCAAAGAAGAGCATGAATTAGCTGCCCCCACCTTGGTAAATCAACTGCCAAATCTTGTGCTAGAAACATAATCCCCAAGTGTGTGGATCTATTGTAATTTCTTTATCTTTTATGAGTGAGGGCATCTTTTTTCTACTTGAGCAAGATCATGGTCTCTGTACCAGTGGGCTTTTTCTTTGTATCTTTGTCTTGTGTGGTTGTGATTTCCCGTTGGCTCATTTTTGGTCTGTCAGGGTAACCAGCAGTGCAGAATGTGACACAAATGCTCCTTAGAGAAATTGGGGGAGACTGTGGAACCCAAAGCAAAACTGTCTGCTTTTTTCAGTCTCCTTTTTCTTTTCTAAATGCTATGGAAAATAAAGGCACCTGAAAAGAAACGACTACTTTAACACTGCTGCAGAAGGCCTTTGCTTTATAAGAAAAATATTATTAACTACAAGAAAGTAATGTTCTTTATGTAAAGACTTAAAAATAGACTAACAGTTTACAGAGTTTTATATAACATATGATGTGAATTTATTTCAAACAAGTTGTGAAGGTACCAAAAACCACAATAAAAGTTACTATATGTAAAAACTACTACAACAAAAAAGCTTGAAAGTGGGGGTGCGGGTATGGAAGACCAAAAGTAAATTTAAAAAAAGAAATTTTTGAAAGGAAACACCTCTATCAGGGGAAGTTAAACGTAACACTCCATTTTTTTTCTTCTTTCAAATAATGGTATGGATCAACAAATGAAATTTGAACTTTTTAGGATTACTCTAAATGTATTTTGTTTCTTGAATGCACAACTGATTCTTCTATACTGTAATGTTTGTTTGCTGAGGCTGAAAATGGCTAGACTGCTGACTTTGTGCCTTTAAAATGTATTCTGCTTTGACAGTGGCAGACTTTTTGGTGCTGGAGAAGATACACTAGCAGTCTTATATGTGCTTTTCAGGAAATATCTTTCTACTTAGGCCTTGAGAGATTCAAACTGGCATGACTTAGGCTTGGACCAAATAGAAGATCTTTTACATTGCAAACAAAATGTATCAAATAAAAGGGATGACAAATATCATAATGACTAATAGAAATTTCAATTGATTGGTAATTCTTTAAAATGTATTTAAAAGTATACAGACTGAAAATTTCAGTATGAATATCTTGAAAATTCTCAGCACTTGTTTACACAACATCTAACTTAAAAAAAATGACTATTGCCTTACAGAGTTTTAAAAGGCACAGTAACCCTTACATAATACATATAAGAAATTGAAATATTAACACACTTGCTGAACTATAAAAGTTAAAACTTTGATTTCAGAGTAAGTTGAATTGGCTTTCACTTGAGAGAGTCTTTATCTTATTCCCAATAGAAACTGCAGTAAAAAGGTGAAACTATTTCTTTAGCTTTCTGCTGCTCCAGCTCTTATATATGTCATAGATTTGCTCTCTAGTGTTTCTGAGATGGAGTTGTTAGAAGATAAGTGAAATTATGAAGAAATTTAAAGTCAAATCTGAATTGTTTAGCAGGATAACCAAGACAGATGGAGATTCCTTGGTCCATGGCAAAGCTCTGTGCCAATGATTTCATTTGGGGTCTAGGAACCCATAGCTTGATGAAAAATATCACCCGTTGTCAATCAAGTGTACAAATCTATCCTTTTCATAAATCAAGTGAATCATTTTCATTTGCTTATTCAATAATTGTGACTTACTCTATCAGGTACTAAATTAACACCCTTGAGGAGGTGACAGTCTAGGAGGAATATGGGCAAATAGATAGTTACTTTATGGCATACCCTAACTCTGGAAGTTCAACAATGATGTTTTAAAATGTTATGATTATTTTTTATGAAGTAAAGGAAAAACAATTTTGGGTAGTTATTGGCTGTTATAAACGGAAATGTCATTAACAACCAGGACTAGAGTAAAGGTATCCTCAAATTGGGGGGCTCCCCCTCGCCCCAGTCACACAGCCTCTCTCTCAGGACCCCCTCTTACTGTAAACCAGCCTCTACTCAAACAGTTCCAGTGATGGGGAGCATTTATTTCATAACAGCATTTTTCCCCCCAGAGGTCTCTTTTAAAGAAAAAAAAATGTTTTCTTTTGGTCTAAATTGTGAAAATACCCAAAACATTGATAGAAACTGAACTCTGTCAACAGTGCTATTTATGCTAAGATCAGGACAATTTCTTTTCAACCATATTGTTTTAAGTTTGGCCTTTGTTACAAATGTAATGTTCATATTTATTTGAAGATCAGTTAAATGTTAATGAAAAGCAATCCAATTGTTAATTTTTAGTAGTGCCTTTTTCTCTGTATGCCTTAATTTTATTTTATATTAATAATTTGTTACCCATCAAAATGAAGATTTTTTCCAAAATCAGTAGGCTTCATGACTTCATTTGGCCTTAGGCTGTGTATTGGCCCTTAAAACGTTTCTTAATGCCTGCTTCCTCCTCCTACCTTTTTCTACCTCCTTTTTTTAATTTATTTATTGTTTTGTAACATTAGGAGAGAAAGTTTAGCATTTGTCTGTGATAGATGCACTGCAGTCTCCACTAGATGTGAATTCCTAACATAGAAAGAGGTATTCTCATTCTAAAGAGACATAGTAAATTGTTTTCCAGGTTGATTTTCAATCAACGTTGGCGCTGTGCAAGTTCTTTATATACCATAGTTCAGTTGTTATTTTCACAGCAGAGTTAGAGTGGTTGTTTTTGCCCTAAAGAAGTCGTTCAAATAGTTTACAAATGTTGAGGCAGTGAGGCTTAGAGCAATGAGCAAGAAATCCAGGGATAGCGAATTCTAATCTTAACTTTTTAGCTAATGTTTTGACTGATACTATAGCTTCCTTTTCGTGTTTGCGTGTGTGTTTGTGTGTGGTGTTTAGAGTTGGAGCAGCTGTAGGAAGGAAGGAGGGAAAGGTATGAGTGTTCAATTAGAACAGTCTCTGTTTTTGGAAGAACAACTCAAAAAGGTATGACCTTCTGATGATGGATAGTTGTAATCATCCTTGGGTAGGAATGCCAGTACATTTTCCAGAAGTAGTTAGTACTAATGATTGTTTAATAAAAGTATTTACTGTAAATTGCCATGCTCTTGGTTGCTAAAAGTAGATTAAAATTCAGTTTGTGTGTGTGTATAATAATAAGCTTATATATAATTCTTAAATAGGAAGTAGTTGATTTTACACAGTTCTTCATGAACTCTTTGAAACAGAAATTCTGCCAGACATTATCAAAACAAGCTTCCTTAGTTTACCAGGTATTCAAAAGGAAATTTTCTTATACCTCTTTTTGGTTGGCTAGGGAAGGTGTGCCATGAAGCCACTGCTCCTACTTCAGTCGTCTTTAGCTTGGCTTTGACTTCTGCCATGGTCTGGATGGGATACCATGATAGACAGGTGTGGGAAGTATCAGGCACCCCCCATTTCCCATACTCACCTTTCAGAGCTGTAGATGGTAATGAGCTCTCAGGGGAACCTAGAGATTCTTTTCTCAGCGGAAGTGCAAGCAGTAAAGACTGAGCTACAGAAAGGTAAGGGAGAAAAAAAAAAAAAAAGAAAGGTAAGGGAGAAGTCTAAGCTACAGTAAGAAAAGAATAAATTTTATCTGTTTTCTATACACAGTCTTTTATATAATTCTTCATATTTTTCATAATCGTGCATTTTAATTGACAGTCATATGGCATTTTTGTTAATAACAGCAAAGGCATTAAATTAGTGAGTATTATTACTCCCTCTGCCTAATGACTTCTTGTTTGTAACACACTCTGTATTATCAGAATCACTTTAAACCAAAGCTTTTATATTCCCTGCACTCATAGCCAAAATTATTAGCATTGTTACTTCTACCCACTTGTAAGCTAATAGTATAAAAATGATAAAGCAGGTACTAGTAGAATTTATATGCCAGTCTATCCTTCAAGGAAAAGGACAGGTGCTCAGTGTTTGCATTTAGACATGCAGAATTTACTTCTATTAAGGAATATATAACATTACAAACTTAAGCTTGTACACGTGCCAATCTTATTAACGTCACTGGACCATAGGTACACATAGATACACATTGATATAGATATACCTGATGCCTCAGGTTGGTGGCGTACTTTCTTCCTGGTGTCTTAACATTTATGAACTTATGTTTGACTTGAGGGGCATTTCAGCAAAGCTGTGAAGAAAAGTAGGTTACAAACGGACCTCTGCTTTGTGCCATAGCCGTTTTGGAACATAAGGAAATGTCTGCTCTCCAGTATATGTGCAGGATTTGTCCCCAGATAAGGATTTCTGAATCCCTTAATGCCAGTTGAGAATAGTAAAGTTCATGACTGTACTGAAAAGCACTTTTGTGTTCAATTATTTATATTTTTTTAGAATTTATTTTTTAAAAACATATGTAACTAATGATGATTTTAGTATTAGCATTACGTGGAGGGGAGAGAGAAGTAACAAATTACATCTTAAACTCTGTTAGGTACTTAGACTACAGAATGAATTTGACATATTATTCCAAAGATTGATTTCCACCTGGAATAAGAGAGGACTAGTAGGAACCTTTGAGCTGGAAAGGCTTACAGGCAAAAGGGAAGTGGGCCAAACCCTTGCAATATACCCTATTCAATTGAAAGTACAGTGTCTAAGGATAAGAATACTTCTTTAAAAACAAACAGTTGTTTTAATGCAATCTTAATTAGTAAGTGAAAGGTTTACATTTTTTCTATTGCTATTGGTTTTAAAATTTTCTACCCTACATTCTGAAATATTATAAGAGTTAATACCAAAAATACTTTTAATGTCTGACATCTCTGACATTTCACAATTCTTTTTATTCATTGTAAATAAAGTAAACTTGGATAAATTTGAGAATAGACTTTTAATTGTTGCAAACTATGGTTATCAATTTGTAAATTTACCCTTTGACTTAATGTATGTTTTTAAATGTAGCCATTAAATTCTCTATATTTAACCTATTGGTTTCTCTCTGTAAACGTTTTTACTCTCAGTTGAATGCTGGGCAGTTTATAATTATATACAAAGGGTTTTTTTCCTATTAAGATTGACTTTTTTGCACATTTTGGGAAATTTTTCATTTGTACACTGATTTACTACTCTGACCAATAATTGTTGATGAGTGTATGAGCATCATGAATGCGTGCATTGAACTACTGTCCGTGTCTCTGTGTTTTAACTTCTTTCAAGATGTAGCCATCCGTTACTGCACTGCTATTACTGACTTAAATGGACCTTCTTGCTTTTACAAAGTATACTTATCTATGGTTCTATCTTTGTTGAAGAACTCAGGAGTTCAACATTACTTTCTAATTTTATAATGTATTTGAAAATCCATTACTAAGTTGAAAGTATGCTTTGTAACTCTGTATCAGGGGATGTGTGTTTGTGTGGAGATGTCTTTTTCTGTCTGTAGGCACATGTATATATCCCAGTAAGTTCTTATTTTCATTTCATTTCTACATTTTTATGAACTTGTTTTATAAGGGTACTATTTAGTTAGGATAATTAAATATATATAAAAGCTTTCTGAGAGGTTATTTACTATATAAATATATTTTCAGCTGGCTGATCAAAAATATTTTTTTAATTTTGTTTTTAATCATTCGAAATGTATTTGTATTTCCAGAATTGGACATAAATTGTACTTAGAGCTCAGTTAAAATACTGTTGCAAGGAAAAGCACTGAATTCTCTTTTGAGAATTCTGTGAAATGCAGATTAAGAGAAAAATAATTTTTTTTTAGCAGTAGCAAAAACACACTGTCCACTAAAATGGCCTTTGAATTCTCAGAGCTATGAAAAAAATGTGAGAAACTAAATTGTTTGAAGAGAAGTCAAGATTTCATATCTCTAGTTGCTGTTGGCCTGTCCTGTTGTTTTTGAGTAATTTCCTTTATTCTACTCCAAAAGATTTCAACTTTTAGCTTTTCCCTTACTAGGCAAGGTCAAACTCAGTTTATAAAACAATACATTGGCATATTGTGATTCTCTGTAATGGACTAGAAATTGGTTTAGAAATGTCCAAACATACATTGTCGTGACTTTATACTGTACTGTGTGTTTTAAGTGGCAGAAAAAGAATTGGAAATTAAATTTCCAATCTGAAAATGTTATTGTACTTAAATAAAAACTTTTTAATATGCAGTACCATGTAAAATTATTCACGTTAGGAATAAAGTCCTCTGTTGAAGTTGAATGTCACTAAGCTTATTATGTTAAAAGGAATTGGTGTGATTAGAAGAACCTACCAGAAGCCAGATATAGTGTGGTATGTGCCACATTTCATGCACATTTTGACTTTGAGTTGTTCATTCAAAATTGTGCTTGTAAAAATGTATAAAATTTCTGTTTTATAATTTCTATGTACTTGTTTTTTCTTGCTGATAAAGAGCTTTTTTTAAATCTAATATAAAAGAAACCATGTTTATATTTTGTTAGTGATCAATGACTTTGTTTATATGGAAATTTGTATATTGTTGGCACACATCTTTGTTTAGATTTACGTGCATGAAGGCCTGCAATAATTAGCACAATGAAAATTGCTTTTTCTTACATGTTCATTTTTTTGAAAGATTGTGGTACAAAGGCTTGCTCCAAGTAACCTTCTGGACTATGGAATGAATATAAATGAGTGGCACTTTGAGTGTTAATAAAGCTGATATTTATTTCCACTGTGATTCGTTTGTCAGATCTGTTCTTGGACACTGTGTGTTTGCAGTTGTCCCCTCCTGCTTGAGTTAACCACTGTCTAGGAGACAAAGCACACACTAATCTAGAAACACTGAAACTAAACAGAGTATTTCCAGTATCTATTAATAAGTCTATAATGTTCCACCCAACTTGCTCTAGTGTATCTTGATTACCCAAACCAGAACTTCATGGTGATTAAAAGCAAACACAAAGCCTTACTATCTTACCTACTGAGTGTAAAGAATGGTCTCTCACATGGTATTGGAGATAATTTAGATTAATACTTTCATATAGAGGACAATTTAACAATGCAAGTCAATAGCCTCAGAATCTTGTACATCCTGTTACCTAGCAATTTTATATCTAGGAATTAATCCTTTGAAAATGATTGTGAATTTGGTATGGTGTACCCATAAAAGCTCAAAATTGAAAATCTAAATGTCCAACAGTGGGGGCTATGGTAGTGAAGTACCACAAACTAGGTGGCTTATGACAACAGAAATTTATTTTCTCACAGTTCTGGACGCTAAGTCTCAAATCAAGGTGGTCACAGGGCTGTGGCAGCATCTCTCCAATCTCTACTTTATCATCATGTGGTGTTCCATGTGTGTTCCCTTTTTTATAAGGACATCAGGCATTGGATTAGAGTTCACCCTTATGACCTCACTTCGACTTGATTACCTCTGTAAAGACCCTATTTCCAATTAAGATCACATTCTGAAGTACCAGGGGTAGGATTTCAAGATATCTTTTTTAAGGGGGACACAATTTGAGCCATAGCTGTCTGTCCTCTGGCCCTTAAAACTTCATATCCTTCCCACATGCAAAATATATTCGCCCCATCTCAGTATCCCCAGAAGTCCCATCTTTCCAGTATCAACTCGTATCAGCTCAAATCTCATCATCTAAATCATCAAAAACAATTCTGCTTGAGACTTGGTATGATTCATGGTGGAGTGAAATTCCTCTCTGTGAACCTGTGAAACCAGGCAAGTTATCTGCTTCCAAATTACAATGGTGGGCCAGGCAGAGAATAGACATTCCCTTCCAGAAGAGAGAAATAGGAAGGAAAAAAGACCTGTAGGTCCCAAGCAAGTCTGAAAGCAGGGAAAATTACATTAGCTTCTAAGGCTTGAGAATAATTCCCATTGGCTTGATGCTCTGTTCTCAGGGCTTACTGGAGCTGTGGCCCTCAGAACAAAGGAGATGGCCTAAGGCCTGTGGTGGCAGAAGCAGTCACACTGACCTCAACTGCCCTATCATCCCTTTCCTACCTGTAGAATCCCAGAAGTCCAACAGCCTGCCTTCATTTCATGTCACCTCTTCAGTCCAAACTGTCAGGGTTTCTGCTGAGATGGTTGATTGGATCTATAAGTCACATACCTAATCTCTTGCAAATAAATGGCAGTCCAGCCACATCCTTAGTGTTTTCTCCAGAGCTTATGTTCTCATTTTTTACAATGTGAGTATGCTAAAAATTATCCAAATCTTCCAAGTTCTGGTTCTTTTTGTTTAACAATTCCTTCTTAAGCTTCCAGTTCTTCACTCTGAAATGTCTTCAGTCCTTGGACCTTTTCTGTACCTACATTCATTCCCTAGGTAATTTCAACCAATTCTATAGCTTCAATACCATAGATATGTTACCAGTTCCAAAATTCATATTTCTAGGTCTCTGAACTTAAGACTCATATCCAACTTCCTTTTTGACTCTTCATTTAATTGTCTAATAGGCCATTGCTATGGATTGAATTGCATCTTTCCCAAAATTTATGTTAAGCCCTGACCCACAATGTGACTATTTGAAGATAGGGCCTGTGAAGAGATAACAAAGGATAAAAGGACAAAAGGGTGGGGTCCTAATCCAACAGCCCTGGTGTCCTTATGAAAAGAAGGAGAGACACTGGAGTTCTCTCTATGCCTTGTAAGGACACGGCAAGAAGGTGGCCATCCACAAGCTAGGATGTGGGCCCTCACCAGGAACTAAACCCTACTGGACCTTATTCTTGGATTTCCTAGCCTCTGGAACCGTGATAAAATAAATGTATGTTGTTTAAGCCATGCAGTCTGTGGTAATTTGTTATGGCAGACTAATACAGCCACTACCACTCGATATGTCCAAAACCATTCTCCAAACCTGTACCTTCCCCAAGTACATCATCATTTTTGAAGTTGCTCAAGCCAAAAATCTTGGAGTTACCCTTTACTCCTCTCTTTCACTTCCCATATCAAGTCAGCCAGCAAATCCCATCTACTCTACCTACAAAATAGATAAAGAATTGAGCCATTTTTCATCACCTTTACCCCTACTACCCTGGTAAAGCCTGCAGTTTCTCAACTGGACTGTTGCAGTAGCTGCCCTTGGCCTTGTAACGTCTATCTTCAAAAGAGCAGCTAGTGTAATCTTTTAATACTAAATCAGATTGTCATTTTTTCTGCTCAGAACTCTCCTGTGGTTTCTCATTTCATAATAAAACCCAAAATTCTTGCCATTACCTACGAGGCTCTCCATCAGCAGTTCTCAGCCTTGAGCATCAGAATCATCTGGAGGGCAAGATTGTCGGCCCCACCTTCAGTGTTTTTGATTCAATTGGTCAGGGATGCCGCCAGACGCGTTGCATTTGCCTTTATAACCCGTTGTAACCGGTTTCCATGTGATATTCTAGCAGCCAGGAGACCCTGCTTTGAGAACCTGTTTTTGGCTTGCACTGCACCGCGCCCCTGCCCCCAAGCCACGCTGCCGCCGTTTCTAATCGAATACAGCCGTGTGTGGAGCTCACGTTTGAGCTGTGCGCACTGCTCCTCCCTTGGTATTTATAAAGGACATTGTTTCACTTTTCTCAGGTCTTTGCTCAGACAACACCACTTCAGGACGTATTCAGGGACCACTCTGTTGAGAATGGCACTGCCAGTCACTCTGAGCCCCTGTTAATTCTTCCTCAGAGCACTGAACACTACAGTTATTTATTGCCCATATCGCTCCGTTAGAATTCAGGTTCCAGGAGGACTATGCCTTTAATTTGTTCACTGCCCACATGCTCGATAAATACAGTAGTTCATTGAAATTCTAGAGGAATGAACATGGTGGAAGAGGGCCCGGCGCCCAGAGGCGGGACTTCCTGTGTGGACGCCGAAAGAGCTTCCTGCGTGAGCCGGAAGTTCCTCTGAGAGCCCGCGCTGCGGTGGGGCCTTGGGGACCGCTGCCTGCTGCCGCCACTGCCATGGGCAAGAGAGACAGGGCCGACCGTGGTGAGACGGGGCGCGGGCGCGCTCGGGCTTCCCTGCTCTCGCCGCTCTGCGGCAGAGCTGCTCCGAGCTTCTCGGCGGCGGCCGACCCACAGGCCTTCCCGCCAGCACACCGGGCCCCGCTGTGGGGGGGATGCCGGAGCGGGGCGCAGCCCGGCGAACTGGGCTGGGTAGGAGGCGGTTGAGCGACGCGGATGCGGGAGGCGCTTGGCTAGGAGTTCGTGGCGCGGGGGAAATGTCGCCAGGCAGTGCAGAGGGAATCCTGGGCTCCTGCTGGCCTCACTTCTGTGTCTGTGTCTGCAGACAAGAAGAAGTCCAAGAAGCGGCACTACGAGGATGAGGAAGAAGATGAAGACGACGCCCCTGGGAATGACTCTCAAGAAGCGGTCCCCTCGGCGGCCGGGAAGCAGGTGGATGAGTCCAGCACCAAAGTGGATGAATATGGAGCCAAGGACTACAGAGTGCAGATGCCTCTGAAGGACGACCACACCTCCAGGCCCCTGTGGGTGGTAAGTGTGCCCTCAGCCAGGGCAGGGCCCTAGAATTCATGGAGTGGCAGCTACACCCTGGGCATTCCCAAAGCCACGTTTGAAATGTGGGATACTCCCCCTCACACCGAAGAGACAGCTTTCATCCAACGCGTTTGGACAGCCAGAGGTAGGAATGAGCGGCTACCACCCAGGTGCGGGACAGACCTGAGCTTCTAACGTCTGTATTTACTCTCGCTCCTTTTCTAGCCCTACCCCATGTTAGGAGGAACTTTTAGTCTGCCAAATAAATAGCATTTATCATGTAACAAATTATTTTCCCATTTTTTTAAAATTAAGGGAAGACGTATTGGTAGCCAGCTTTTGATCAACTTAAAATCATTAATGTTTTACATTCAGTTGAAGTCTAGCCAAAGGGTTACCTGAGGATAGTCACTATGGTGGGCTTTCCCTAGGCAAATAGTGGGAAACAGCTACTGACTTTGGAAACCTTTTTTCTATTTTTGTCTACTCCTCTGTATCTGATCAAAGTAACAGGCCTCCCAGTTGTCTGAAGGAGGGTTTGCAGAAATATCTCTGGTGTTAGGCAGTTTATTCTTTTTTCATAATGGGATGGGAAAGAGTTTAACAGTCTCTGCAGCTCATTAATTTCTTTCTTGGTTGTGTCCATTTGGTGTTTCTCAGGCTCCTGATGGCCATATTTTCTTGGAAGCCTTCTCTCCAGTTTACAGATATGCCCAAGACTTCCTGGTGGCTATTGCAGAGCCAGTGTGCCGACCAACCCATGTACATGAGTATAAACTAACTGCCTACTCCCTGTATGCAGCTGTCAGTGTTGGGCTGCAAACCAGTGACATCACTGAGTACCTCAGGAAGCTCAGCAAGACTGGAGTCCCTGATGGAATTATTCAGTTTATTAAGGCAAGTGGGGGCTGAGGCTGGCGATTCCATCTGCCTTGGTAGTGTGGTAATAGCTGGGATGGGGGGTACGTGTTGTCAGCCTGTGGCAGCCATGAAAATGTGCCATTTAGCTCTCCTGTAGGGAGCATAATAACTGATTACCCCAGCTGTTACCCTTCTGGATCCAGTATTGCATTATGGCTGAGGCCAGCTTCTTCCAACCTGCTCCCAGCAGTGGGTACTAACGCGGTGAGGCTACTAATTCAGGCCCATTCTGGCCAGGGTTATTTGGGAATGCAGCCCAAAGTGGGTGGTGCTGTGGACTGGATTGTGTTCCCTCAAATTTATATGTTGAAAACCTAATCTCCGATGTTACTATATCTGGAATATGAAAGTAATTGAGACAAAACTCAGTCCTAAGGGTGGGGCCCTGATCCAGTAGGGTTACTGTCCTCATAAGAAGAGATACCGGAGAGCTCTCTTTCTCTCTCCCTGTCATGTGAGTATACAGTGAGAAGGTGGAGGTGGCTGTCCTCAAGGCAGGAAGAGAACCTTCACTGGAAACCAAATCAGCTGGTACCTTGATCATGGCCTTCTAACCTCTAGAACTCTGAGAAAATAAATTTCTATTGTTTAAGCCACCCAGTCTATGGTCTTTTGTTATGGCAGCCCAAGCTGGCTAATATGGGTGGTAAACTCCATCTCAGGCTAAATACTTGCATGAGACCAAGTGTTGACAAGTTCCATCAGAGAAAATCAAAAAGAACTAAGAATGTTGAAGTGGAGAGGGTTGCATGTGAACTGCAGTTGAACATGCTTGGGTTTCTTCTGAGAGATGGATGGTAGCGCTCTTTGCCTTTGGCTGATCTAGAGGAAGTCAGATTCAGACCCCCAAATCTGGAGTGACAGAAAGGTACCATAGGCATCCAGTATCATACTGCAGCCAATCCCACAATAGCTACAGGAGCCGTAGGGAGAGTTCTCTTATAATGTGGAAGGGTGTCCAGGGAAAGGGTCCTGCACCTATCTGGAATGAGCCACATCAGCATCATGGCTTTGCCCAGTCTTGGCTGGGAGCTGCCTGCAGGGATATAGGTGCTAGTGTGGTGCTGTGACGGGTCAAAGGGACGGTGGTGGGGTGGGCAGCCCCCCAAGCTCTGGTCTGAGTTTCATGGCTACACACAACCTTTGCTGCATTCCTTTCTAAAGATTGTTGGGAACTTGGGAGGATTTAAGCTGTTTTCTCTGCTATGAAGACACTTATATTCTAGTTGGGGAAATAAGATTGCGGAAGAGGCCAGGAGGCTTTGCATTTTATTTATGCAGCAATTACTGAGCACATACTGTGTGCTGGGAGCTGTAGTAATAGATGTGGTGGGATGAGCCTCCAGATTAGGCTGGAGACTGTGGGATTGAAGAGAGAAGGGAAGAATACAAGGGAAATTTTAAGCAGTGTTTCATAAATTAAGTGATGTACATCAGAATTAGCCAGGCAGAAAGCAAAGGCCAATGGAAATAGCTCAGTTAAGCAGATCTGACTCCTTTCGGATTTCAAGTTGGCTTTTCCTAAAGTGAAATGAACTCTTCCCTTGGTTGGTAGGGGTAAGACGTGACCTGTATGAACGTGTTCTGAGGGAGCTAGCTGCTCATTGCTCATTTTGCCTGTTTGGTATTGTCTCTATTTGTAGTTGTGTACTGTCAGCTATGGAAAAGTCAAGCTGGTCCTGAAGCACAACAGGTAGGAGATTCCATGACTGGTCTGTCCCAAGGCACTTTCATTGTCTGTGTGCCAGGTAGAAGGCACTAGTAACATTTATGGACTGTTTGTGCTTCTTTCTCAGTACCCTGAAGCACAGATAAGGAACAGGAAATGGGCCCAGACTAGAAATTCATTCACTGGCTGGTGTGTTTCCCGTAGCAGTGGAGCTGGGGCTCAGACCCCTGCTTACTTGATTTCAAGGTGGGGCTTTGCCCACAACTCTAAAGTTATATTATGGCCAGCAGCTCATAGCTCAGATCTGGCAATGGGTTGGGGATAGTGAGAGAGTGGGGAGAGTCATGAGGACTCTATTTCCAGACTAATGAATGAGTAGTAGAATCGTCTAGAAGTGCTTAATGGTCAGTAGGTACCGTCTTCCTCCCCTGCTTGTAGGTACTTTGTTGAAAGCTCCCACCCAGATGTCATCCAGCATCTCCTCCAGGACCCAGTGATCCGGGAATGCCGCCTGAGGAACTCTGAAGGGGAGGCCACCGAGCTCATCACAGAGACCTTCACAAGCAAATCTGCTGTACGTGGGCTCCTGGGTCACCCTTGGGGGGCCGGGCATTTAGGATTTCAGCTCAGGTGTCTTTCATCCAGCACTTGCAACCTAGCAGCCCTGCTGTTTTCTCTCCCTTACAACTTCAACCCTTGCTTGATAACAGCAGAATTAAGTATCATGTGCAAGTCCAGAACCTACCTTTCTCTTAACAGATTTCTAAGACTGCTGAAGGCAGCAGTGGGCCCTCCACTTCCCGAGTGACAGATCCACAGGGTAAATCTGACATTCCCACAGACCTGTTTGACTTTTATGAGCAAATGGACAAGGATGAAGAAGAAGAAGAAGAGACACAGACGGTATCTTTTGAAGTCAAGCAGGTCAGTGAATATCCCTTCCTGGTTCCTTCACTAAACCTGTGTCAGAAGCCAGTCCAGCCCTGTGTCAGCTTTACCTGGAGTCTGTGTGCAAGAAAGGAATGCCTGTCAATTCCTGAATTGCTTTCTCCTTTTTGGTGTTGGCAGCCCAGGCACAGCATCATTTCTTCTGACGGAGCTGGATCCAAGTGTCCTCCTCCTCAGGCTAGTAGGCTGGTAGGCTGGTCTTCACAGGCTCCCGAGGAGATGTGAGAAACAGTGGCAGAGGGTCGGCTTGGCTGCTGATTAGATTTCATTATGACAGTGTTGTTGGTTTGGGTTGCTTTTCTATGCTTTAACCCAGTTGTTACCAAGCATTATCTAAAATTGTGGAAGTCTAGATAAAATGACATTTTTTTGACAATTGGGCCCATTGGAATATGTGGTGGTTTGAGCATTCTCTGGAGTTAACAAGATTTTGAAAACCTCCTTCCTGCTCCTTCCCCAGGAAATGATTGAGGAGCTCCAGAAACGTTGCATCCACTTGGAATACCCTCTGCTGGCAGAATATGACTTCCGGAATGATTCTGTCAACCCTGATATCAACATTGACCTGAAACCCACAGCTGTCCTCAGACCCTATCAGGAGAAGAGCTTGAGGAAGATGTTTGGGAACGGGCGCGCACGTTCGGGGGTCATTGTTCTTCCTTGTGGTAAGTGATACGTGAAGGAAGAAGGTGGCCAGGTGCTCTGTCTGGATCTGCCAGCTGCCTCCCGCTTGCTTTCCGCACCTTTCCCTAAATCACACCTTGCCAGGAAATAGCCAAGGTCAGGCGACTCCCCTGATTCATGACTTGACAAATGTTTATCGAGTGCTTGCTGTGTGTGGGGCCCTGGCCTAGGCACTGGGGGTGTGGTGGTGGCTAGAACAACACTGGTGACCTCATAGAGCTCATTCCACTGGGGTCGAGACGGATGGTAGGCAGATTGACTAAACAATGTATAAAATCTTGGGTGGTGATGGAGTTGGTGAAGAAAAACAGACCAGGTGAGGGGTGAGCCTATGCAGATGGCAAGGGGCTGTATTATGTAGCGGGTAGGTTGTTCTTCTTGAAGTCAGTCTTGGGAGTTGTGTATTTGGAGACACCCTAATACAGAAACTTTCCTTGTTCCTGGATGGCTTATGATGGTGTGCAAGTTTAAGAAAAGGTGGTAGCAGCTCCCTGGCACCTATCTGACCGCTCTTGTCCTTAGTAATGTCAGATCCTGGCCTATGTTTCAGTGAGAAGCCATGACAGACTCACCTGGGGGCCCCACCCTTGATTTACAGAGGCAAAGTCTCCAGGGGAGAGGAAGTTCTTTTTTTTTTTTTTTTTTTTTTTTTTTA
>CAUYRT010107342.1:0-15244 GCA_963574885.1 Lepilemur ruficaudatus
CTTAAGATTGCTTTGGCTATATGAGGTCTTTTCTGGTTCCATACAAAGTGAAGAATTATTTTTTCTAGTTCTGTAAAGAATGAAGATGGTACTTTGATGGGGATTGCATTTATTCTCTAGATCACTTTAGCAAATTTGACATTTTAACAATATTGATTCTACCAATCCATGAACAAGGCAGATTTTTCCATCTTTTTACATCTTCTACAATTTCTTTTTTTAGTGTTTCATAATTCTCCTTGCATAAGTCTTTCATATCTTTTGTTAAATTTACTCCTAGATATTTAATTTTTGGGGAGGTTATAGTAAAAGGTATTGCCTTTTCGCTTTGAGTTTTGGCTTGACTATTTTTGGCGTATATAAATGCCTCTGATTTGTGTATATTGATATTATTACATGAGACTTTACCAAATTAATTTATCAAATCAAGGAGTCTCTTGGAAGAATCCATGGGGTTTTCTACATATAATATTATAACATCAGCGAAGAGCGAGAGTTTGATCTCATCTGCATCTACTTGGATACTCTTAATACCACCATCTTGCCTAATTGCTATTGCTAGGACTTAGAGCACTATGTTGCATAGAAGAGGGGAAAGTGGGCATCCTTGTCTGGTTCCAGTTCGAAGTGGGAATGATTTCAGTTAATGGAGTGTTGGTTGTACGTAGATACAGTTGGAGCACTATGTATGTACTCTATGGACTACTTTGACAGAGTAGATTTTTGAATGTAACAAGATAAGTCCACTTGAGTGGCAATATATTTGGGGAAATCAGCTCACTACAAATTGTGACTGTAAACATTATACTGTAAATGCTTTGTAGTTTTCCCCCAATAAAAAAAAATGAAAAAAAAAAGGACCACTTTTGCCAAGTTTTTTGGAATAAATAAATATGTCGTTTTACAGGTTACGATTGTAAACAATTCTTTAAACAGTATATTGGATCATCAGGTTCCAAAGAAGGCCTACAGCCCCTCACCCCTCCCCTGCTGTCTGGCAATGGAATCACAGGACTGATCTCAGCATCACTGCCTGCTTTGTTATTCTTAGCTTAATGTTAAGAATGATAAGCTCATCAGAAACTACGAGCCTCTAAAATGCTGAGTTAGAGATTGACAACCCTTCCAACACTGGCACACGAGTAACATTTATTTTAAGCCACTTTCTATAATAAATCATGTGATGAAGAGCCCGGTGCCTGCCAGATGCACCATCTGGGATTCATCTCTTTTGTATCTGTCCTCTGTTGGCTCTTTGGTTAGAACTTCTTTCAATGTGCCTGGTGATTCAATCCTATATCTATGTGTCTGTCTCCTGCAGTAGACTATGACCTTCTTGAGGGCAGGGGCCAAGTCCTCTTCCTGCCTGTGTCATCTCACTGGACATTGATCACATAATAAATGTTTGCTGAATTGTATTGAATTACATAATGAAAGTTCTTTAGAAGCTTTCCAGTGATCTCAAGAGTATGTGTTTGATAAGGTCCTGAGGAGCACTTGGGGGTTATAGTATCAACCTGGGGCTTTCATCTTCACTATGAGCAACACAGCTTTCCTGAACATGGAAAGCAGATCTTTGAGGATTCAGGATTTCTTGGGTAGCGGTGATGGCTGGAGTTATCTTCCATCTTATTTAGTTACCAAAAGCATTTGGAATGATATATGACTTCCTCAAGGCCTGTTAGAGCTTTAACAATAAAACCAAAAATTTCTTTGTCCTAGATGTACCTGAAATTATTACAATAGAAAAAAATGATAAGATATCAATCTAAAATAATTTTTTTGAAATGTTTAGCATGAAATTCAGAAGATAAAAGTAAAATGAATTGTTACACAGGGGAAAAAAACATAAAAATAAAAAAAAGGAGTAACTAGGTGGTGACTCCTTTTATTGGGAGTTGAAGAAAAGTATCACTAAGAAGACATTTAAGCTGAAATCTGAATGAAAGAAACAAGTCAGATATAAGAAAGGTCAGATGAAAGAACACTAATAAATAGTGGGAACAGAATCTACAAAGGCATTAATGTGGGTACCATCTTGGTGAGCTGTAGGGACAAAAAAGTCCATGTGACTGGTGTGGTCAAGATAACAGGCACAAAAAGAGTTGAGAAAGGTAGGTGAGGCCAGGCCATAGAACAAAATCACATCAGATTCTACAAACCAGTTATCCTCTTTTTGCCTTGTGTGAACTAAAGAACGAAAATAAAATTTTAAGGTTCACCCTCCCACAGGCTGACTGAATGGCCTTAGGATGGCCAAAGGAATATCCTAAAACTAAATTGTCTGCCAGGAGGAGGGAGGTCAGACATGCCTCATCATGCCCCCACTCCCTTCTTGGAGACATCCTTTGTAACCCATTAATAGGCCTATGGGTATGCAAGACAAATCTGCAGGTCCTCAATTTACACAACAAATATATGTCTGGGTGGCTTACCTCTTATCAACAGCTCCTTATGTAGAAACATTCCAAGCCTTTAGACAAAGCTTTATGTCTTTAACCAATTACAAGTCGAAGAATCTTTAAAGCCACCTATAACCTATAAGCCCCGGCTTCGAGATGGCCCACCTTTTCGGGCCAAACCAGTGTATGCCTCCCACATATTGATTTATGATTTACCTGTAACCCCTGTCTCCCTGAAATGTATAAAACCAAACTGTAACCCAGCCACACTGAGTCTACTTGCTCAAGGCTTCTTGGGTGTGACTCCGAGTCATGGTCCTCAAATTTGGCTCAGAGTAAATCTCCTTAGAATTGTTTTACAGAGTTTGGCTTTTTATTTTTTTTTTCCGCTGACACTTGTAAAGTATGTCAGGCTCCCAAACACTACAGCCTTTAAAAGTAGGTTCTGGCATTAGTAACACCTTACTAGGTTGACATGTGACCATTAAGCATTTTAAGAAAGGAGATCAATTTGGGAGTGGTGAGGAAAAACTAGAATCAGGACTCAGGCAAGAGCATATGGGAACAATTGAGCTAATCTCTCTCTAGAGCAGCCTTCAGAAGGTCTTGGATTTTCTGAGCCCAGAATTCACTATCATTTGAGGAGGCAACAGAAGATGTCCTGATCAGGTTTTAGGCCCTGGCAAAGTGGCTGCTGACCAATTGGCCGCCTACTTGCCCAATCAATTCTGACCTGACGGGGTGTTAATAGACTGCACAAGATGCAGTCTCTTCCCTGCAGATACCGCTTTACTGCTAGATGGAAATATATTTTACAAATATTATGATCTAAAGACAGAAACTCCATCCCCATGAATCTTACATGAAACCTGAAGAGTCTCTTAGGATAAACAAAAGGCTCTCTGTTCTTTTTGACAAACTCAAAATCAGGAGAATTGAAAGCTTAGCTACATCCTTGGAAAATTAAATTCTAGTTTAGTTAATGTTTTCCTCATGGCTGAAGTGGCTACTTAAGGAAAGATAATGACAGTGTTAGGATGTTTAATTGCTGCTTAATCAGTATCTCTATGGCTCCTGCTGGAAAGAATGGGGGGGAAAGTGTTAAATTAGAAACCGAATGAAATACCACTATATCAACCCTAGAGAAAAATCTCACTTGTTTGTGCATAATACTCACAGACTTGAGCAGGCTTTTCACTGGAACCTGGGAGTGGGTTTGCTGTGTGGGCCACTTAAAGAGCAGAGAGAGGTGGAGCTGCTGTGAGCCAGGTGAGTAGCATATCTCAGCAGCACAGTGGGACCCAGTTCAGAGGTTCAGACACTGAACGCAGATCTGTAACCACTATCCGCATATAACTCCCGTATTTCCAAATAGTAAAGCAGGTTTTTCATAAAGCAGAAAACAACCTGATGATATTTTTGTGATCCACCCTAATAGTGTCATTTACAGAAAGCTGGCCAGGATTAAGATCATGGCCTGGGTATAAGGAAAGAGTCCTTTCCCTATGCTTCTGTCATTGGCCAATAAAGGTGTTAGAGCTAGAAATATTAGCAGCATTCTCCACTGCCAAATTTAAACCCAGTTTCATCATCATATGTCCTTATTGTGTTCTTGTTCACTATCAAATCTCCAGTGTCTAATACAATGCCTGACACATACGTAGACACTTAGCAATTAGCTGTTGGATTAATTGTTGTGCATATCCAGTTATCTTTAAAATAGTTTGAATAATTGTGCCCTTTTTAAAGGTATATTTAGAATTCCCAGTTGTAAAAAAAACACAGGGGAAAGCCTCCGTATCATAGCCATCTCCAGCAAAATTCATGAAGGCTTCTTACTATATTAATACAGTGTGAATATAAATAGATCATTTGCAGTTTCCTTGCAGTTTGGGTACTCTGGGATGAGAAAAAAAAATAGAGCATGAAGTAGCCAAGGAGTCATCTCAGATATGTAGCTTAGTGCTTAAGACTGGAAATTAGATATTTTCTGGATTAAGGCCTGACTCAAGCATGGGTGCTCTGGGATGAGAAGAAAAAAGATCAAGAAGTAGCCAAGGAGCCATCTCAGATATGTAGCTTAATGCTTAAGACTGGAAATAAGATATTTTCTGGAGGATTAAGGCCTGATTCAAGCAATCAGATCCAAGACCAGCCAAGTACTCATAAATTCAGTGTGTTGGTGAAGATGCTTAACTGTTTAAGGATGCCTTGTTCATCCTAAAATTTAGGGTTAAAGAACAATTTCTAGGTAAAGACAAATATTCATAGCATCATACCATGATGAGGGTGAGCAAGAAAGAGACAGAAATAAAATTTACATGCTTATAATAAGCATAAAACAAATACAGGCCACATGCTCATAGGAAGCATGTTTCAAAGGCAGTTTAGTATATAGCTCCAGACTCTTCTTGGTCAAAGTGTGCTCCTAAGATCAGCAGCAGAAGCATGATCTGGAGTTTGTTGGAAATGCAAAATCCCTACAGCAGACCTATTAAATCAGAGCCTGCATGTTCATAAGATCCCAGGTGATTCATGCACATATTAAAGTTTCATAAGTACTGCTTTGGGTTCACATTTTTACCATTAGCTGAGTGACTTTGAGAAAGTTGATTAATGTCCCCATGCCTCCATTCCTCCCCTGGAAACTGGATATGATAAATTAACAACTTTATGTGCTGAAATTGAAGATGAAATAGGACAACATAAATATATTGCTCAGAGCAAGGTACAGAATCTTGTAAGTACTCAACGTATATCAGCTATTGTTATCATTGGGCATAAAGAAATCTTTTCATTGAAATCAAATCCAGGAAGGATTTTTTTCAATGTGAAAGTCAACAATGGTGATATAGCACCTCTTGTATTTTCCTGGATAGAGTTGAAAGCCATTCTACTAAGTGAAGTATCCCAAGCATGGATAAACAAGCACCACATGTACTCACCAGCAAATTGGTTTCACTGATCAACACCTAAGTGGACATATAGGAATGACATTTATCGGGCGTCGGGCAGATAGGAGGGGGGAGGAGGGAATGGGTATATACATACATAATGAGTGCGATGCGCACCATCTGAGGGATGGACACGCTTGAAGCTCTGACCCTGGGGGGGGGGGAAGGCAACACACATAACCTAAACATTTGTACTCCCATAATATGTTGAAACAAAAGTAAAATAAAATAAAGAGTTACAAAGAAAAGGATAATTGAATTATAGAAGAAAGTTTTCCTAGAAGTGATCAGCTAAGAGATCTTTTTCTTTTTTAACTGTACATATAACAGAATTCTAAGGACCCTCTTATAGCAGTGTAATGTTTTTTAGGCATTTTAGGATAGCTGAAGGATTTTCTCAAGCATGAGTTATCTTCTAGTCTTGCGTTGCACAGCTTTGCACTCTAGTTGTTAGGAAGCCACGACTATGACATAATGTGACCAGGGTTGCTATATTTAAATTGCTGATGTAGTTGCTAGCTCTGTAGGAGAAGCTTTTGGTACCCTGCAAAGAGCCCCTTTACCAGGCTGTCACACCCATCTCTAAGCAGCTGTGACTCAGAGCTACCACTTTCCCTAGAAAATTGCCCTCAATTAACAGAAGCTGTCTCACTCAGCAGCTCACTGCCCACAGCCATCATAAGAAATGGCCCAGGGACAGGAAGTGAGCCATCTAGAGGTATTACGGTGGGATGACTCTGTGATGTAATTCATGCTCTTGTGCTCCCTTCGGATCAGGTAAATTCAGAAAGCTTCTTCCCCTGTCCCACTCTGCTTCCCTCACTCTCCCCTCAGCGGAAAGCACTCCCAAAATAAAGCACATCAACCAAAATTCCCATTTCTGCCTCTCCTTTTAGGAAATCTCATCTGAGAGATGAACAGACAATATAAACTTGGTTAACTTATTCTAAACCTGAGCTAGTGCTAACATTCATAATTTGAATAATGTGACTAAAAATTCCTCACACAAGCCATCCAAAAGCAAGAGCATATTTGAAGAGCTGTGTTCCCGTATCATACTAAATCATTTTGAGGAATTACTCAGAAAGAGTCAAAAACATATTGTAGATTTCCCAGCAATAGGAACAGATGTGCAGGAGCTGGCAGATACGATTTCAAAAGAACTCTTCCTGGCTGACCGCTGGAGCTGATATCCCTGTGATTAATGTGGTTGAGTGTAATATGAACAACTTTGAAAAAACTTGGCGTATGATTCTTTATCTTTACCCAGTAACTTGTGGTTTCTTAAATTTTTTGAAAAAAGAAATTTATGGCTTTGAGTATTATTTTTGTCTTTTCTTCTTTCTTTGTCTCTCTCTCTCTCTCTCTCTCTCTCTCTCTCTCTCTCTCTCTCTCTCTTTTGGTAGGTGATGAGAAATTTAATGGGGAGGGAAATTGTATAAAAACAATTCAAAAGAGGGAAAAAACAATAATGCTTAGCACTAATTTCTTTTGATAAATTTAAGATTTGGAGTATTCTCTGAGCCTGCTCACTCTTTAAACTTAGAGACCCTATGTGAATTCTGCTTCATGAAGGGATTTATGGTTAGTAAGACCTGACACTCCTAAATGTTCTACCAGAGCATGATTAAGGTACAGGATTAATTATAAACATTTAAAAAAAATTTAAAAAATCAAAAAGACAGTATTTTTTTTCCTGAATGGACTTGATGGTCTATTGTAAAATGACTGTTTTGTGGAAATTTTTACAATAATATGCTGGGAAGAAAAGTTATCTGTATGGTGAAAGTAATTTTGTTTTCACCTTTGCATGTCAGATTTTTTTTGTTCCAAAGAGTTTAATGGCATCTTTAAACAATTCTTTCTAAATACATACTTATGTGAATATGCAAAATGACTTCAGGAATTCTAGATGCAACAGAAACCTTCTAACTTTCAACTCTCTGAGCTTACTCAGGGGGTCACTGCAGTCTGGTCATCTCTTAAGGTCAGGGAATACTCTTATCCATGTAAAGGCATTATTTGCTGCACACCAAGGCCAAAACCTATCATTTAAGTTCCTTGGTAGTCCCTTCAGAGGGTTTAACAAACACCAAACCAGCAAGGGGCAGTGAAAAGCAAGATTAGTGGAAGAAGTATTATTCTAAGAACTGGCTTTGTGTTTTCAACAAAGGAAGGTGTGAAGAAAGAAAACTAATAACATTTATTAAATGCTCTCTGCCAGGCATTCTGCATATCTTTTTAATTTAATCATTCCCACTTTTCTGTGAGTTGGGGATTATTTTCTATTTATAGGTGTGAAAGTTAAAATCAAAACAGAATCATTTGTGTTAAAAAAAAAAATGGGGTCAGGGAAGGCCACAAAGAAGGCAGGGTTCTCATGTATAAATGCCTGATAACAAAAACTATCACAAAAGATTCTAGAAAAAACTAGAACCTTTCACAATGGCCATTACAACCTTACACAAAAAATACCTCTGCAAGGACATCTGCCCAGCAACTGCCTGTCCAACCTCAGACTGGTATCACCCTGGTTATTGATCTTTGTAGCCAAGGATAATTATCTCAAAACCATTGTACAATCCTCTTCATGTTTTCTTTAAAAACCTTTGTCTTCCATTACCTCTCTGGATAAGCACATAGTTTATTGTGATATGCATATTCCCATTGCAATGCCCTATTCTTAAATAAGTACCATTTTCTTTTACAGACGCCCTCTATGTTTGTTATTTAGTTAGCTACAAATTATGATTCTATTAAATAATGAAGGTATTGTTTTCACATTAAAAATAAAATAAAATTTGTCCAAAAAGACACTTTTCCACCTTTTACTATCAATTTGAAATAGAATATATGGTAGATAAAATGGAATTTTCCTCTACATATAGGTTGCTAGCACAGAATGGTTGACAAAGCATTGCTTTTGATTTATTATCTTGGGCCTTGTTTCAAGCAAAACTCTGAAACAAATGATGTTTATCTTCATATATTTAGATTTTTCCACTCTCCCATTTTCTCATTCTTGTTTCCTTTCTTTCCCCCGTAAGGAACGGATCTCTCAACATCATTTACTGTTGAAAGCTTTTCCACTTCAAGCCTTTTCTCAGTTGTGCCAAACAATTGTTTTTGTTTAAGTACTTGGAGATTTTTAGCCACCCCGGGGGAATATTTGTGGAGTGGAATTGCCTTTGTAATTATATAAAATAACATCTTGAGGCCAAGTATGGGGTGCTACAACCAAACACTAGCAGGTTTGCAGCAGACACAGAGAAAAGGCTGTGCAAACTTCACCCTGCTGCTGCAGTGGTTTGGTTTGTCCTTCCCTCAATCTTTAATCAGAGACAATGCTACCACCTTTCAATCAACTGTTCGGGCCCAAAACCCTCATGTTGTTTGCTCTCTTGAGAGACTTCACACACTCGAATGATGTAGCTCATACAAGGCTTTATTTCTTTACAGTTCTTAGTCATCTTCATCCCAATGAGTTCTGATTATTATAATACATAAATACAAACAGCACTCATTGGACTCAGTAATGGAAAGGGACTTGACATCACATAATCAAATTTCTTCAGCATAGAGCTGCAGTTATCACTTCCAAGCTCATGGCAAGGGGAAACTAGATTTGGGTATCCAGTGGCTACTTCAGTTGAAAGACATCTAATGAAAAAGCAGCAGTTAACATTCTTTGAGCTGTTCCTATGTGTTAGGCAAGATACTAATTCTTTGCACATGTTAACTAAAAACTGAAACCACCTACCTCCCTCTCCCTTTCCCCTCACACAACTTATTGTATATACTAGTGTGACTTTACTATTTCAGAACACTCTTTCCCAGGCAAATGACGTGGTTGTTAATTATAGGAACTTCCACAGTGACCCGTCTATTTTCAGTGAGAAGCACCAACAGACAGTTTATGTCTCAAAATCCTAGACTTGCTCATTCTATTCATCCTAAACAGTCTTATTATATCCCTACCCAATCTTGATCAAGTTCATGCCTTAAACCACACTTTAAATTCTCAGTAAATCTGACCTTGTCTTCCCTGTGATGAGACACTACTACAGTTCTGTGGAAATGGTGTTCTTCCTTGTTGCGGGATAAATAAACTCAGCTTTGTCTTATCAACCGGTTGTGTTGATGACGTGGGGAGCTGGCATTGGACAGAACTCATTATATTCTAATAAAAACCCAAGGTAGGTGGTATTATCTCAATTCCTCAGATGAAACTGAGGTATTAAAAGGTTAAGAAATTTGCACAAGGTCATGGAACTAGTAAATGAAACAGCCAAAACTTAAATCCAGGTGGTTTGGCTCTAGAATGTCCCCTCCTAATGATTTGTCAGTGTCCCTGTCACTATGCGACTGCACCAAATTTGGAAGCAGCTACTTCTGTTCAGCTGAAACCAACTAGTACTTCATTAAAATATAATAGGAATTCTAACATTTTAGAATTTTTATTCCAAATTTCATTCATACTTTAAAAAAATCTATTTTGCACTCTGTTGACCACAGACCTAACAGAAAAGCATTACACCAGAATTCACATCAGCAGTCACCCGAATGGTGTGTCCAAATGTTAATGCCACATGCTCTCCTTTGGCTGGGGAGATCTGAAGAAGTTTAGCATCAAAGGTAAAGGACTGTGTCCCTCCTAAGCCCTCCCCTGACTGGCCCTCCATTTCCTGGCTTAGCATTTGTGCTTGCATCTACCTGCATCATCCTCATCTCCAATATCCATCATCTCGTTTTCCCTTAAAAATCTGTGTAACTAACATGGAGGGTGAGGCGCGTCCAGTACAATTAGTTTTCTTGGCCAGTTGGCTTAGTGTCCTGGAGAATTTCAAGCTTTGCATCTTTATGGCCTATACTGAAGGGGACTTGGGATTGTCAAGGATTTGTGTTGCAGGGCAGTGGTGTGCTGCCTGCACTTTCTGTAAGCAAACACACTCACAGGAAGACCTGGGAAGAAGGTTCCATCCATTCTTCTTTTTTATTCAACATATATTTATTGTGTGATCAACCAAGTGCTATTCTCTGTGCTAGGTACTGCCTAGACTGTGATGAACATATCAAATGTGATTACTTTGTTTGTGTAAGTTTCTGTCAAATTAAACAAATATTAGAGAAGCAAATACACAGATATGTACTTCCAGATTGGGTAAGTGTTATAGAGGAAAGCAAAACGATAATTAATGACATAAAAGAAGAAAACCAAACAGTAATTAATGATATGTCACTAATGATACAAACAGAAGAAAACTTTAGTGAGTTGAAGAAAGATCTCTGCATGGAACTTGCAAGCACCTATTCTTTGTTAGACAAAACCAATAAGGATAAAACTATACCAGCTAGATGAAGACAACATCTAAATTATAATTTTTGAATTCTAAGAGTGAAAAAAAAAATCCTACAAGGGGTCATGTGGAACAACAACAAGAAATCATAGCAGGGTTCATTTCCTTTTTTTTTTTTATTTCAGCATATTATGGAGAAAATCAATCCATTCTTTACTTTAGAAACACAACAACAGATTCCAAGCTACACAGTATCATGGTGTCTCTGAAGACTTGACATGCTACCATAACATACATGTCATTTAACAACTTGCTTTTTAACTGAAAAAGAAATATTAAGCCTCTTTACATGTGTATAAGTATTGATGAAGCTCATTCTTTGAAGTCAAGGCATGTTATGTCACATAGCAGGAGTATGTCATTACTTAATTAACTTTCCCCTATTAAGACACTTAGATTGTTCCTGAAATTTTTGGCAATTATATAAAATTCTGCATTGATATTCTTTCACATATCATATTGCTCATATGTGCGAAAGTTCTCTTGGTTAGATTCTTAGAAATATAATTGCAGGGTCATAGTATGTAATAATTTTCAATTTTATTGATGCTATTCAATAAACTTTCAGAGTAACTGAATTAATTTAAATAATCCAATGTATATAATTTAAACACAATGTTTGTAGGATCTGTTTGGGGATACATACATAAGTATTATTTTTTAGTGTTTTTTTCTATGGGTATTAATATAACTAAGAAATGTATGTCATAAGATTTATGAAGAGATGTTAAACATTTACTCTGTGAGGTTAGAAGGGTACTGGTTGTGAGAGGACAGTTTTTGATTTGGGCCTAATAACTCTCCAGTGGAGTGGAAATGCTGAACTAGCAAATGGAGCTGATTCTTGATGTAATTTAATCTGGAACTTAGAATGACTTTTACTGTCTTTGATTCTCCTTTTTTAATTCTCATAATGAAATGTTTATTTTCATTTTATCTTTTTATGTTTTTATTTTTAATTCTTAATTTCCAAAGCTGAGTATTCCATAATCTTCTAAATTGTCCCTAGATCAATAAAAAATTTATTTACTTATTTATCCTTCAAAATTGACCAAACATAATTATTCTGTTGTAAATAATCATTTCATGTATATTAAAATGTGAAATGATTACTGATTGTATATAATTGGTTATGAATATATCGGTAAGTGTTATTTAAGCACAAACTAATTAGCAGTCATATCTCCTGGAGAAATTGCCACGAGTCTACAAAGACACATATAGAAGGCTATTCCACATAGTACCATCAGCTATAAAGTGCAAGAAATAACTAGGAGAATGAATAAGTTAAACGAGACTGGTACCAGAACTGCAATGCTCTGCAGCAGTCAGAGACAATGGACTAAAAACATACGAGGCAACACAAATAAATCCTTAAGCACGTAGGTGAGACAAAAGCCAGATAAGAAAACACAACCTGTAGCATGATATCATTTGCGTAAAATTTTAAGCATAGATTTACAAACAATACCATATATTTTTCAAAGATACACAAGGACAAAAATCAGACATATTTTTTTCTGTGATCACACTAAGTATTTTTCTTTTTAATTATTTCAATAGATTTAGGGGGTACAAGTGTTTTTGTTACATGGATGAATTATGTAATGTTGGAGTCAGGGCTTTCAATGTACCCGTCACTAGAATAGTGTACATTGTACCTGATAGGTAACTTTTTTATCCTTCACAGGGAAACGGTGAAGAGGAGAGCAAGGATCACAGATGAAAGGGCTAGAAAATAAAACGAAATGAAATAAAGTAACGTAAATTTAAAAAGGTTTTCCTGCCTTAGTGATAATGATGTTTCAGGAAAAAAAGCACATGATTATTTCAATTCTCTGCACCTGAGATTCTCAAACATTAAAATAAAATAACGTAAAAGTAAGAAAGTCAAGTCAAGTAAAATAGAAGTAAACTAAACCCAGTACGTGTCTTAGAACAAACACTTGGTATGGATTGGGAAAGTCATTTCAAATTATTCATTTATAATTTTTGTAGGCACCAATGGGAGTTGACCACTTACATTGTTAGTACTGTCATGCCCCATAGTGTAGTCTTTTAGGAGACACTGTAAGCTCTGCCTCCAGAATATATTCAGATTCCGATCACTTGTCACCGTCTCCCCCAGTACTTCCACCACTTGTTATCTGGTCTCTTATTTATAATTACTTCTACCCTTGCTTCCTTGGTCTCTTCTCTACAAAACAAATAGAGAGACTGATATCAGATCATATCATGCCTCTCTACACAAAATCCTCTAATGCTTCACATCTCCCCCAGATCAAATTCCAACTCCTTAATTTGGCCATAAAGCTCTACATCATCATTCCCCTTGCTAACTTTTTGACATCGACTTCTACAAAGTTACCCCTGATTACCTTGCTTGAACTACAGTGAACTCCTTGTTTTCCCTGAAACATGCAAAACATTCTCCTGCCTCAGTGCCTTTGCACTTGTTATTCTCTCCGCCATGACACCCTTCTATTACTTGGCTTGTTCCCTCTCTTACTTGTGATCTCTTTGAAAATGCTACCTTATCAGAGACCTTCCCTGCCTACCCAATCCAAAATGCCACCCTCCCTCATCATTCACTCTTTACTTTGCTCCTTTTATGTCTTTCCAGCACTTGATGGTGCCGTACATACTGTCAAGTACTGAAGTTGCATGAGAGGTTATTGCTCTTTCTATAGAACCTAGAGCAATATTGAGTTCAAGTTTATGATAATAACTAGAGAATGAGTGAATCATTATGATATTTTGATGTCAATAAAATGCAAAGTATGATATTAATATTTGGACAAGATAAGGCAATAATAATACAGCATTTTATATTGATAGTATTTTAAGTTTAGACATAACCTCATTTTATATAAACAGCTGCTATGGACTGAGCTATGCACCTCCAAAATTCATATGTTGAATCCTTAATCTCCAATGTGATGGTATTTGGAGATGAGGCTTTAAGAAGTAGTTAGGTTTAGATGAGGTCTGGTGGGGCTTTCATGATGAGAGTAGTGTCCCTAAAAGAGGATAAAAAGACACCAGAGCTCTCTCTACCATGTGAGGACACAGTGAGAAAGCATCATCTGCAAGTCAGGAAGACAGCCCTCACCAGGGAATAAAATTGGCTGGCTCTGTGATCTTGGACTTCCAGTCTCCAGCACTGTGAGAAAATTAATTCCTGTTGTTTAAGCCACTCAGTCTATAATATTTTGTCATAGTAGCTTGAGCTGAGCTAAAACAACATCCATGCCTCCTTTTTTTTTTTTCCAATAAAGTGGATCTTGGCAAACCTCCTAGCCTAAAACTCCCCAAGTAGGAAAAGCCTAGGTATGCTAGGACTATAGTTGTCGGACTCCTTGTCTTTGACTCTTTATATCGACTCGCTATTCTCCAATGCATTTTCAAGGATTTTTCATTTTCCTTTGCAGTTCATTATTTAGTTCAAAATTAAGATTCTTTGAAAGATTCAACTGTGAAAGTGGAAAATGTGTGAAATTCCAGGCATGTGGTCTCACTCCCAATAAAAGATTCAGCTTAAATAAATATACCAACCCATAATTATTTACACCTTCTTAATCACTTCAATTTGATGGATTTTAAAAAGGGGGAAAGGTTGATCATGAAAAAACTACTAAGCTTAGCAGTATTTTAATCAAACAGCTACAAATTAGTCATAAACTATGAGGCTTTCTGTAAAGCTATAACCTCATGCAGAAAATAAAATGACGGTTTTATCATTGTGAATGAATCAAGAACTTTCATCAGGAGATAGTTACAATCATAGGGGAATTAGCTCTTCATAAAAATGTTTTAGTAAGCAAATACATGGTTAAATAATTATACCCCCTTACTCTATAGAATAAGCTAGTCTCAGGCCTGTTCTGCAAGGAGCGAGAGATTCTTTTACTGCAATATTTCACAGAGTTTAGGTAGCCACAAACAGATTGCATTGTTCTCCCTTTGGAATGAAAGGAGAATCAGGCTGATAGGAAGAACGCGTTGGTTTGACCTCTTCAACACAAGCATCCCTAAACTGCTGGGACTAATTTTCTTTAGCTTCTGTCAGAATGCCAGGTATGTAGTAATGAGGTTCCATGATACATAGCAATGTAAGACTGGAGCTAATTTTTCCTGCAGATTTTAAGAAAGGCTTGAAGTAGTGCATAAAAGCAAGCACCTTTACAGTGAAAAGAGATCTGACATGTCTTCCAAAAAATGAAAATAGGGTAGACATCTAATTTTCTGCATTTGAGCCTCCACCAGCTTTCTTCTTTGTTAGTGACCTTGCTTAGCTGTTTAGGTAAGTCATTGTATTAAGTATTTGCCAGATTGTATTTTCACTTTAAGCTCAGTGATTCCAGAGTATGTGTCTTTTGAAATCATAACCCCAGGCTCTTTAATTAGCTACTGGTTATTTTCAAAGGCTTTAGGTGGACACAGTAAGCAAGAAAGAATATCAAATGAATATTAAATTTGAAACAATCTGATGTGTGAATAACATAACTATGGTTTTCAGTTGCACAACCCT
>CAUYRT010107344.1:0-14192 GCA_963574885.1 Lepilemur ruficaudatus
GTCCCAGCTACTCGGGAGGCTGAGGCAGAAGGATCGCTTGAGCCCAGGAGTTTGAGGTTGCTGTGAGCTAGGCTGATGCCACGGCACTCTACAGCCCGGGCAACAGAGTGAGACTCTGTCTCAAAAAAAAAAAAAAAAACAAAAAGAATTTGGCTTTCAGAATCTTCTATGGTAGAATAGCTAAGTTTAGGATATATTTACAGGATGAAGAGAAAAGACCAGTTGACCAACTGAGAATGTGGTTTTCTTGTAATGCTAATATATAATTTCCTAATAATCTGTTTTAATAATGATTATGGGCTGGGCACAACGGTTCATGCCACTGTGTAACCCCAGCACTTTGGGAGGCCAAGGCAGGAGGATCACTTGAGGCTGGGAGTTTGAGGCTGCAGTGAGCTATGATTGCGCCACTGCACTCCAGCCGAGGCAACAGAGACCCTGTCTCTAAAAAATAAAGAAATAAATAAAATAATGGTTATGTTGATGATAGCTAACACTTATTTAGTGCTAGGTATTGTTAGAAATACTTTAAATATAGTAACTGATTTAATCATCACAACAACCCAATAATGTAGGTTCTGCTATCATCCCCATTTTATATATGAGGAAACTGAGGCAAGAGAAGTTACATCATTTGACCAAGGTCTTATAGCCAGCCAGGGGTAGAGGTGAGACTCAAACCCAGGTGATCTGAATCCAGATTCTATACCCTTAATTACTAAGTACAATGCCTCATTAAAGTGAACAAATCTTGTTTGGTTTATTTTTAAAACTTCCCATGGAAGGTAGACATTTCATAATGTTTTCAACTCTCTTATCTGACTGGACACATCACCTGTCAGTAAAGTATAACACCAAGGAGACTAAAATGGAGGGGAAAAAAACCACAAGCTTTCCCAGAGCTCTCAGAACCTGACCCCCTAATCACGGCTGAAAAACCCCAGGCAGGAAATTGGCACGTGCCTACCACACTCACTATTAGTATTTCTAAATCTAATGGAATTTTGTTTCTAAACACTATTCCAGAGAAGATTGTACATGCACATATACAACCCCAGAAAAAAGGACTCACCTTTGTCTGTTGATCTTGAAGAAACCAAAGGTGCTTTGGAAAACATCTCTCAGAAAATTGATATCCCGTCTTCTGCAGGGACAGGAGAAGCAGTTTTGAAAAGGCAAATGGAGGTTGTGACTCGTTAGACCCATGCCAATAGCCCCCAAGGTCCATCTATAAGGAAGCCAGCTAGGAAAGAGGCCTGCCCTGCTCTCTCTGTCCCCAGCTCTACCCAGCTCCTCTAGATTATTTTTGACTCCTTTTGTCCCTGGTATAGGAGCCCCCAGGGTCATCATGTTCCTTTGTCCTTCCCTTCCCAGAGAAAAGGGGCCTGGGTTGTGAATGACCAGGGCTGAGGCAGGGACTGACTGGAGGGCGGGGGGGCCGGCGGGGGCGTCTCTTGGCCCGGTGCTTCCGAGGGTTGTACTTAGCCAGCTGGTACTCATCGAACTGGGCAAATTTGTCAGTCATAGCAGCACGAAGGCAGGCGGGCAGGGACACCACCTTGTTCTCGTCTCCTTCAGCCAGGCTCTGTCAGAGAGAGAGAGGAGACCATCAGAAGCGAGACCCAAGCAAATCTCGTCTCCTTGTTCTCGTCTCCTTCAGCCAGGCTCTGTCAGAGAGAGAGAGGAGACCATCAGAAGCGAGACCCAAGCAAATCCTCCAGAACAAAACAACTTCATGATGTTACAGGAGAGCACAGAATAGGGATCAATGTCCCAGCACCAGTCTAAAATGATAAGTTCTGCACTACTGGGCAAGTCAGCTGACTTCTCTGATTCTCGTTTTCTTCATTAGAAGTAGGAAGTCCAGAGTTAGATCATCTTTTTCTCAAACTTTGGTCCAGCCCTCCTAAATCGTGTTGGCCATGTTGGGCAACCCAGCCTGGTATGGGAAGAAGCTGTCCTGTGTGAGTACCAACATCGAGGAAAGCTGAGGGGAGGCCAAAGTGTCTGAGAATTTTCTTCAGGGATGCAGTGAGTACAGGAGAAGGAACCAAGAGCGGACCAAAGCACAGGAAAAACGAGTGCCATACCTGGTAGAACTCAGCTACCTGGATCCAATCAGAAGGCAGCTGGACAATGGCACAGAAGTACCGTCGCAGGTGGGGGCGGCAGACTGGCAAGAAGGCAGCAATGGCCAAGACTTTATTGGCCACATCTCGGATGTTCAGCTGCTGCCTGGCATACAAAGATGCCTAGGGCACAGGGTGGAGAGAGTTAGCATGTCAGCCACTTCTCCCACAGCTTCATGCCCTAAACTAACTCGCTGATTGGATCTGCCTGCATAAAACTTTTCCTGTGCCCTCCCTCCATATTGCCTGTAAAATATAAAGCCCAAGCTTCTTGGCTTGGCATTCCAAGTCCTCCCTACTCTAGCCCTCATCTGCCTTTCCAGCATGTCTTCTACTGAGTCTGCCGAATGCCTTCCAAGTCAACCAGGCCCTTTCCCTCTTTGAAAGACCTGCACCAACATCCATCAAAAATTTACCCAGTGTTCAGCCAGGCACAGTGGCTCACGCCTGTAATCCTAGCACTCTGGGAGACTGAGGCGGCTGGATCACTCAAGGTCAGGAGTTCGAAACCAGCCTGAACAAGAGCGAGACCCCATCTCTACTATACATAGAAAGAAATTAATTGGCCAACTAAAAATATATAGAAAAATTAGCCAGGCATGGTGGCGCATGCCTATAGTCCCAGCTACTCGGGAGGCTGAGGCAGAAGGATCGCCTGAGCCCAGGAGTTTGAGGTTGCTGTGAGCTAGGCTGATGCCACAGCACTCTAGTCAGGGCAACAAAGTGAGACTCTGTCTCAAAAAAAAAAAAAAATTTACCCAGTTCAAATTGATTAAACCATCCATCTTTCAAAACCTCATAGAAAACATTTTATCCCTCTTCTCGGTTTCAGAAACATTCACTATCTACTACTCCAGTTTATATTTATATATCTGAGAAAGTATTTTGCTTCCCTAATAATAATGCAAGCTCCTTAAAATCCAGATCCAAATTTCATTATATCTGAATGACCCTTGAGCTCTAGCGTTGAGCACTTACCCTGGGTATTTACCAAACAAACCAATCCTAGTATACTCTTTCCCCACCCTTCACAGAACCCCAGGGACTAGGCCTCAGATGCACCCAGAGATCCTTCCTAAGTGAAGCTCCTCCCACCCCCTCACAGCTCCCAGCAGCCCATTCCCACCCCTCCTGCACACCACAATACCTTGAGGATAAACTCAGGCTCCAAGGGCGCAAGTTCACTGCAGACTTCAAGGATGGAAGCCCCGGTGGGGTCAGCTGCATTTTTCATGTTTACATTTGAGGCCAGAGTAGAGCACAGCAAGCTCATTAGAGCCATCTGGGAATTGAGAAAGAGAGGAGACAGGTAATAAAGGACGAAGTTAAACATCCACGCAAACTATGTTACAAAATCAAGGACAGAAAGAGTGGATCCCAGATTTAGGATACAACTGAAGGTCAGAAAAGGAGATTAGGAAGTAAGGAATAAGACCTAGGTTATGTCCCCTCTTGCCCCTTCCATCTGGGGAGGGGACCTTGTTCCCCAACCTCTACCCTCCTCCCCACCTCCATCAACCTTTTCCCAACTCTGGAACTTTCACCTTCTTTTCCTGAAGGACGTGGTCAGCAGGCACAGAACAAGATTCAGAGACTCCAGACGTAAGCTTCAGGGCCAGCTCCTCCACCTCCTCCTCCTCTCCCAAGCTCAGATCATAAAAAGGCATTTGGGCCCCTTCCTTGTCTTCTGGTTTTTTCTCTTTTTCTGAATAGGACTGACGACCCTGGGGATAGCGGCAGTTATGAATCACAATATGTACCCACAGCGCCTCAAACAGAGACAGATCTGAAGGAGGCTCCTGGGAGTAGGAAGAGCCCACGTCTCTATCTAGCACCTATAAATCCCTCTCCCTTCACCGCCCAGCATTGATCTGCCCCATCCCTGACTCCGTGCTCTCACACATCACCTTTCCCTACCCAACCTTCTGAGCCTTTGCCCAGCTGCTTCGTAACCTTCCCCTGATTTTCACCTCCTTATTGAGTCATAGCCTGGGAGCATGGGGCCCCTCATACATCTCTTAGTGTGCTATGAACATGTTGGGGGTCAGAAGAAAAAGTGCAAAGTCCCAAATCAATCCCCCAGCAGCCTTGGGCTGCTTAACCTCTCCTAACCTCAGTTTCCTCATTCACTCCCACCTACCTGATAGGGCCATTGGAAAACTAAACAGAATAACGTATTTATGACTCTTTGCAAATTGCAAAGCCCTAATGTAAGATGGCAATAGCTGTAATCCTGACAACAACCCTGTGAATTAGATTTTCACTGACTTCATTTTAAAGGTGAGGAAATTGAGGCTTTATAGGGTTAAGAGGTTGCCCAAGGTTACACAGCTTGAAATTGGCAAAGATAGTATAGGGTTTAGATTAGCCTTTTACCTCAGCCCAAACCACATACACAGCATACACAGAAGCAATGTGCGTTTGTCTCCTGATTTTGAACTATACACTAATGTACTTATGTAGATGCGTACAAGTGGACGTGTGTTCACACATGCACACATGGGGAAGTGGGCCCTGATATAGGCCCTGACAGGGCCATTGGAAAATTACTTAGCACATGCATCTCAGGCCTGATCTCAAAAGCACCTGATTGACTCTGCTATCACAGTATCAGGCTGTCTCTCCCAAGCAGAGGCTTTCTAAGGACAGGGACTGATTTTGATCTATTGTCCAGAATCTCTAAACTAGATATGCAGTAAGAGTAATGATGCTGATGAAGATGGCATTGGGGTAAAAGGGCACCTCAGAAAAGGCTCTGAGGAGGGTATCCAGACACAAAACAGCACAGAGGGAAACTGAGGCTCTGAAAGCTAGTAACAAGAGCATAGAACAGACATGGCCAGAGTGAAGATGAGTCCCTGGAGCTATTACCGAAGCTGCTGCCTGAACTGTCCCTGTAGCCAGTCTCCAAGTTGGAGGCTCAGAGAGCAGGCAGTTGCTGGTGTTCAGGCTATACAAATCAGCTTGCATCATGTGAGACACCTGGAGACGGTGGAGCAAGGGGCTGGCAGACACAGTGCTCTTTAGACTGGGGAGGGTAGCCAGACACCGGTTCTCTAAGGAGAGGATGTCTGGGTGGGCAGATACATGTCCATGTGCTTTCTCTGTGGTCTTCAGATCAGGAAGCATGGCCAGGCAGCGGTTCTCCAAGGAGAGGACGTCTGGGTAGGCAGACACATGCCCAGGGAGTTTCTCCATGGCTGAAACTCAACCAGTATATACCTAGAAAGAGACATAGACAGCAATGAGCACCTGGCTGCTCTGTGCGTGTATTTGTACTAGGAACATATCTTCCCCACAGCCTTCCTGCAATGCCAGTGATCTGCAGGTAGAAAATCACCAACATTGTTTTTCACAGGACTTGCTTCATCCAGGGAGTATTCTAAGGGAAGGGGTAGGAAAAAGGTAAGGCAGAGGCTTAAGAGCAGGAAAATTAAATTTTAAAAAAAGGAATGGCTAGAAAGGAAGGGATATGTCTTTTCACAGGGTGACCCACCAGCACTATCAATATGATCCCTACTTAGTGGAGGGGCCTCACATATAATCTGGACTCTGGATTCTTAGCTCCAGAAAACCAAATATTTTGATCAAGTTGTCTATACTTACCACCTCAACTTCCTTGTCTCCTACTCACTCTTCAACTAAATGGGGTTCTGTCCCCACCAGTCCACACCACTATGCGGCACCTATAAATTCCTCTCCCTTCACAACCCAGCATTGTGAACAACCTAACTTCCTGTACATCTTGGCCCTTATCTTCTTTCACCCCTTAAGTAGAATATGACATTGTTGATAACTCAACTCTCTCATCAAAGCATTCTTTTCCTTTGGCTTCCATGATGTAACTGTCCTGATTTTCTTTCTTTCTTTCTTTCTTTCTTTTTTGAGACAGAGACTCACTCTGTCACCTAGGTAGAGTTCCATGGGCATCAGCCTAGCTCACAGCAATCTCAAACTCCCAGGCTCAAGCGATCCTCCTGTCTCAGCCTCCTGAGTAGCTGGAACTACAGGTGTGCAACACCATGCCCAGCTAATTTTTTTTCTATTTTTAGTAGAGACAGGGTCTCACTCTTGCTCAGGCTGGTCTCAAACTCCTGACCTCCCGCCTTGGCCTCCCAGAGTGCTAGGATTACAGGCATGAGCCACCGTGCCCCGCCAACCACACAAATTCTTTTCAGCTTATGAATTGCTGAGGTATCTCTTCACTCTGGACCTTTGCACAGACAGATCCCTGGGAGACTCCTCCTTGGACTAACACCACCCCTCCTCCAACCCCTCCTTTACAAGGCCAAGCTCTACTTTCCTCTCACTCTGAGGCCTCAGTTTCATAGCCAATTCCTCCAAGGAGCCTTTGCTGACACGCAGCTCCCAGTCTGGTTTAGGTGATCTTCTCCTTGTTCTCACAACACCCATACTTCCCCTATCACACACAGAATACATCACCTGTTTGTCTTTGTCCCATTAGACTGTAAATTCCTGAGGACAGAGACCATTTTAGACTTGTTCACCATTGTTTCTACAATTCCTAGTTAGTGGGGTTCAGAGGCTTTTGAGAATCTGGTAAAAACTATGGAGCTTTTTCACACACAAAAAACCCCAGTAGTATATACTGTTTTGCACTCAATTTTTAGGGAGTCCATGGAGCCCATTCATGGATCTCCCAAAATCTCCATCAACTGCAAATTAAGAACCTCCACCTGACAAAATGCTTGAATTATACCATTAGGAAGGCATTTACTTATTTATTTGGACAAAGGCTTATCTCCCATTCACATTTAAATATTTCAGGAACAGGCTGGTGCAGTGGCTCATGCCTGTAATGCTAGCACTCTGGGAGGCAGAGGCAGGTGGATCGCTCAAGGTCAAGGAGTTCGAAACCACCCTGAGCAAGAGTGAGACCTCGTCTCTACTATAAATAGAAAGAAATTAATTGGCCAACTAAAAATATATAGAAAAATTAGCCAGGCATGGCGGTGCATGCGTGTAGTCCCAGCTACTCGGGAGGCTGAGGCAGAATGATGGCTTGAGCCCAGGAGTTTGAGGTTGCTGTGAGCTAGGCTGAAGCCATGGCACTCTAGCCGGGGCAACACAGTGAGACTCTGTCTCAAAAAATAAAAAAAAATTAAAAAAAAAATAAAGTGTCTCCCAGGCCTGCCCCATCCCAGGTAGCGATCCTGTCCATGGATAACACATACCTCTGCCCTGCCATCCCTGGCAGATCAACTTGCTCCCATGAAGGCAGCTCTCTCTGCTCTACCCACAGACTGAAGTCCCAGTTCTTCAGATTGGACCCTTGAGACCCCAAACTTCAGGAAACACAGGGCAAGATCTCCAAGGATCTCCATAATGTGCCTCTTACTAAGCTTGGGGTCAGGGAAATACTCCTCTCCTCTTTCCATTTGCTATGCCCTTTTCCAAAGGCACCTCTCCCCCTTTTTCTTCAGCCCCAGTCAAAACTGGTTCTTAACCACCTCCTTTGCAAGTTGGACAGAAATCAGTTAGCATCTCACTTTGGAATGTGGGAATTCCAGCTAACATTATTTTGTTCTCAGCTGACACTCAGGCAGAAAGAGTCCCTTTTAAACATCCTGTTATATTATTAGTGTCATCATCATAGGTTTGTTACGGGATTTAAATGAAAAATGCATGTAAAATACTTAGTATAGTGTCAGGCACATAGTAAGTGTTCAATAAGCTTTACCTATTTATTGAACAAACAATTTATATGTTTTTTAACTAGGTAATCTAAGTGCTTTATAAGTAATAGCTAATTTAATCTTCAATACAATTCCATCATTCTCATTTTATAAACAAGAAAACTAAGGCACAGAGAGGTTATATACTTGCCCAATACTGCACAGCTAGTAAGTGACAAACCTTGGGATTCAAATCCAGTCTGGCTCCAGAGATCATGCTGTTAACTACTATGCTATTTCCCATTTAATAGCTATGATTATCGTTATCATAATGATTAGTATTTAGGATGTGTAAGCATAAAAGCCAAGTAAGTTACATGAGAAGCTGCTCATATGCCAAGCGCGACTTCATTAATCGAAGCTGCTGTCCTTCTCCAGATGAACGCCAGTGGCTATCCCCCACCTGCCTGGCCTCTCAGGGGCGGGTACCCCCCTCCCCTTGCAAAACAAAACGAAACAAAACAGAAAGCCAATGGATAGCTGGTTTTTCCCCATGAGGTGTTGAGGAGAATAAATACACATGGATCTGGTTTATAGACGGCTGTGCTCACTGTGACAGCACATTCCAGAAACTGATTTCAGCATTGTGGATCCTGAACAACATGTGGCTGTCCCTGAGCAACAGCAAGAAGGGGGACGTCTCTGTCACATTCCCCTCAAATTCACGGAAGGGTTGGGCTAGAGTCAGGATTTCTGCAGTTGGGCCATATGACAAGGAACTTCAAAGCAGCAAATTTGTTTTCACAGAAGAGACATAGAGATTCCATCAATTAGTCAATTGAGGCAGAAATAGGAGATCCATCACCTTCATGATGGAGCACAAAAGTAAGGAACAAAGGACACCTGCCATCAGATGATTAGACGTGTTCCTTTGTCCTGAGCAATGTATCACACAATGGCCGATTCCTTTCCTCTTGACTCCCTGTGTATCTTCATAATATGCTGATAAAACCGATATAACTTAAGCATGATTCTGTGCCTTGCAATCCAAAGAACTTAATACAATCATATTATCCTCAACTAATGATAATTTAATCTTTCTTGCTTCCAATAGTTATGCCTCTGGGTTCTGTTTCTTGTCTTGTGGTATTAGCCAGGAATTCCAGGATTCTAGCCAGAATTAGCCAGAAACTCCAGAATTAAATAATCGTGGTACTAGCAAGCAGCATTTTCTTGTTTCTGAGATTAATGGTAATACCTTTAGAGAAATTCTCGTATGCCCTGTCCCTTTGAGAATTTGATAGACGCTAACTCTAGAAATGCACATACCCACAAGATGTTGTCTACAGTTTTAGGAGGTTCAAGGATTATGGACACATGGAAGGGTTTTTTTGAATTCCATTTTTTTCTTTTTTAAAACAGAGTCTCACTCTGTCACCCAAGCTAGAGTGCAGTGGCATCATCCCAGCTCACAGCAACCTCAAACTCCTGGGCTCAAGCTATCCCTCCTGCCTCAGCCTCCCTAGTAGCCGAGACTACAGGTTTGTGCTAACACACTCAGCTAGGCATTTGAATTTACTAGAAGGATTATAATGCATATTAGAAATATATTTGAAAAAAAAGTATATCAAAAAAAATTTTTTTGGCTCATGCCTATAATCCCAGCACCTTGGGAGGTCAAGGTGGGAGGATTGCTTGAGCCCAGGAGTTCAAGACCAGCCTGGACAACATAGCCAGACCTCATCTCTACAAAAAATAGGAAAATTAGCCAAGCATGCTGGTGCATTCCTGTAGCCCCAGGAACTCAGGAAGCCGAAGAAAGATAATCACTTGAGCCCAGGAGTTTGAGGTTGCTGTGAGCTATAATGACTCCACTGTGCGCCAGCCTGGGTGACAGAAAAAAAAAAGAAAAAAGAAGAGAAAAATTATTTGTTGGTTAAACCTCAGTTGGTAAGAAAATAATATCAATCAAAACACCTCTTTTCTAAGCATTTGCATAAGGACCAGAGAATTAGAACTTCACGAAAATCACAGAGAAGATAGGAGCAACTCATCAAACCTACTCATTTTACGGATTAGAAAGTTGCTCAGAGACATTGTGACTTACGGAAGATTGCACTACTTAATAGAAGCAGGCATTGGTTAATATAAACTACTTATTGAGGCTCAAACAGAAAAATAAGGGGAAAGACTTTTGTCTTATTTCCAGTGGAACATTACCTTAATTCCATGGCAGAGCGAGAAGAGTGGCTAGGTTTGAAAGTTTCACAAAGAAATGACGCGAGCATTCTAATAAATTAAAGACATTATTGTCATCTTCAAGGGATGAAAAACATTATTGGGCTCAATTTTCCCATATCTTTCGGTTCCAACGGCCTCACTCTCTGTGTTTGTGTGTAGTGCCGAAGTGTTTCAGAATTTCAGCTCCTTGGACAGCTCTCCCCAGCACACACCAGGGAGGCCTTCCTGCCAAGAACAGGCTGAGTGCATTACAAACGGGGATGAAAGAAACGTAGAACAAAGGAAAAAGGCTTCGAGGACATAAATTTCAGAAAGTCGCCAACTTTTAAAAAGATCTTGGGCCTGGCACGGTGGCTCACGCCTGTAATCCAAGCACTCTGGGAGGCCCAGGTGGGAGGAATGGGGTGGGAGGATCGCTTGAGCTCAGGAGTTCGACACCAGCCTGAGCAAGAGGGAGACCTCATTTCTACCAAAAATAGAAAAATTAGCTGGCTGCGGTGGCTTGTGCCTATAGTCACAGAATCAGCCTATAGTCCCAGAGTCCCAGCTACTACTCGGGAGGCTGGGACATGAGGATTGCTTGAGCCCAGGAGTTTGAGGTTGCTGTGAGCTGTGATGACTCCACTGCACTCTAGCCTGGGCAACAGAGCAAGACTCTATCTCAAAAAAAAAAAAAAAAAAAAAAAAAAAATCTGGGCCAGGCACGGTGGCTCACGCCTGTAATCCTAGCACTCTGGGAGGCTGAGGCGGGAGGATTGCTTGAGATCAGGAGTTCAAGACCAGCCTGAGCAAAAGTGAGACCCCAGCTCTACTAAAAATAGAAAGAAATAATTGGCCAACTAAAAATATATAGAAAAAATTAGCCAGGCATGGTGGTGCATGCCTGTAGTCCCAGCTACTTGGGAGGCTGAGGCAGGAGGATGGCTTGAGTCCAGGAGTTTGAGGTTGCTATGAGCTAGGCTGACGCCACGGCACTCTAGCCTGGGCAACAGAGTGAGACTCTGTCTCAAAGAAAGAAAAAATCTGGACCTACACCCCAACACACACCTACGATCTAGGTAGAGTAGGGGCTTCTCTTGCTTGCTATTTGTTCAGGTTCCTGCTGTTCCTCTTTTAACGTTTTCTTTTAAGATGAATCCTGATCGGCTTTGTGCTGAACCTATCTACCCAACTGTTCCCTCCCTGTGGCCTCACTAGCAGTCAGATGGAGGCTGGCAGAACACAGCACATTGCCTGCTGCCCAGCCCAGTACCTGACTTCACGTGTGGCAAAGGGCTGACTTTCAAGGGCTGCAGCAATAGGACTGAGACATCTGCTCCCAAGCAGTGAGAAACACAGCAGAGCTGGTTATTTGGTGTCACGTAACAAAACAATCAGTTAGATGACTGATTTTTTTTCTCCCAACTGCTATGTGGTCGCTGCCTCAGATCCTAATATGGTGGTATACATTACTGAAGCTTTGCTACAGAGAGCACCTTTGTTTTTTAAACATTTAAGCAGCTGTTACATTTACTATTTATTTGAATCTCTAAACCCCCTATGCATCAGATAGAGCAGCTAAGAACTGGGATTTTTTTGTGTGTTTGTTTGTTTGTTTTGAGACAGAGTCTCACTTTGCTGCCCTGGGTAGAATGCAGTGGCCTCATCATAGCTCCCTGCAACCTCAAACTCCCTAGCTCAAGTGATCCTCCTGCCTCGGCCTCCCAGAGTGCTAGGATTATAGGTGTGAGCCACCACGCCCGGCCAACTGTCTGTTTTAATTTTAAAACAGATGAACCTGAAGCCCTCAGGACGTGACTGATTGGTTCCAGGTCTCCTAGCTTGTTAGTGGTGGAGCTAGAACTTGAACTTCCAGGTGCCCTGACTTTATCTACCTGCCTGTCCCACAGTGCAGCACTGCCGGCTTCGTTAGAATCTCTTTTCTATAAACGTGTACTTTCTAAAGAGAAAGCTGTATATGTTAGGATTTTAAAATTGTACCTACTTCCAAGTATGTGTGAATTCAATAAATAAATGTTATATAAGCCGTAAATACATTTTGATGAGGGAATTCATTTATATATAGATTTGGAGGATCAATTAAGAAAATTGAAATCTATTTTAAAATAACTTAAGGGGTATGTGGAGTATCTTCATGGAAAGAATCATATATTAAAACAAAACCTAATCACTCAAGAATTTACACCCTTATTTTTTAAACTTTTCATTTTGACATTTCAAACATTCTGTATGTGTCTGAAAATGCTTGACATTTTCAAACATACAGAAGTAGAGAGAAGAGTATGATATGACGAACCCATGAAGCCACTCCAAACATTGTCGACATATGGCCAATCTTCTTTTATCTCTACCCCCTACGCCCCTCACCCCTTCCTTGGATTATTTTAAAGTAAATCCCAGACAGTCTATCATTTCATCCATAAATATATCAATATGTAGCTCTAAAAGATAAGGCTTTTTCTTAAATTACAATATCATTGTCACATTTTAAAAAGTTAATAAATTTATAATATCATTTAATATCTAGTTAGTGTTCAAATTTTTCTGATTGTCCCTCAAAATGTCTTTATACCCTTGGTTTGCTCAAATCAGGATCTAAACAAAATCCACATTTAATTTGGCTGGCATATCTTTAAATCTCCGTTAATCTATAACATTTCTGTCAAGGGAAATATTTAAATAACTGTTCCTGGAAGAATTATCTGGCATTCAGGGGGGAATAGTTTCATTTATATATACCATAATTGATTGGATCTAAGGCAGGATTAATTGTAAGATGTATTATTATTTTATGCACCACTATTTAAAATGTTGACAATTATCATTGTAAGATGCCCCTAATTGTAAGATATATTCCAATTTAAGAGATTGTAAAAGTGGGGAAAATGTACATCTTAAAATCAATGAAATAGGGTAGTTGGAACACAGTGAGTTCACATTCATTCTTTTTTTCAAGACAGAGTATGGAATGACACACAAGAGGTGCAAAAGGTCCCTTATGTAGAAATGGTTTACTGCTGTCCCAGAGGAGACGCAGACTCAAGGGTGATTTCCTTCCCTATTTTCGTGGTTTATCATGGGGAACACATTTCTCCTCTTCAAGTGTGGTATATAACCTGAATTTCTTAGCATGTTTCTACCACATTTAATATATCAACACATCAACTTTTTTCACAAGTTATGGTCTCTGAGAAGGCAATGAAATGCTTACTCTTTTGATTGCACTGATTTTAGGATGTTGGGTGAGTCTATTTTTTTTTCCCAAGGGAGAGCGTGAACACAGTCCCCCCCTACCACAAATCATGCAATCTAGTTTCCACATTTGGGGAAATTGCAGGGGTCAGCACATCCGGAGTGCGATGGATGAGCCTTGCCCGGGGAAAACCACCTTTGTGATCATGGTATCTTCCCTGCCAGGCAAGTATGGGTGAGTCTATTTTGAAAAATACATATTTATAAGGCCACTCTGGTCTTCCAAATGCTGTGCTGGGGGGCAGTTGCGGATATTCTCTCTCTCTCTTTTTTTTTTTGGTTTGTGCCACCATAGATGAGAGCTTAATGGACAATAATATTCTTTACATCAACTGGATAACACAAAGGGGCAAATGAGACTTGGCCAAGTTCTGATTGGCCTCAAACATGGTAGTTTTGGTTTTTTCTATCTAAGAGATGTTTGATATCACAGATTAGTCTCTGATAAGGTGAGTGTCCACTTTAAAGAATTTGGGTTTCGGCCGAGCGTGGTGGCTCACACCTGTAATCCTAACACTCTGGGAGGCCGAGGCGGGAGGATCGCTCAAGGTCAGGAGTTCGAAACCAGCCTGAGCAAGAGTGAGACCCCGTCGCTACTAAAAATAAAAAGAATTAATTGGCCAACTAAAAATACATAGAAAAATATATAGAAAAAATTAGCCAGGCATGGTGGCACATGCTACTCGGGAGGCTGAGGCAGGAGGATCACTTGAGCCCAGGAGTTTGAGGTTGCTGTGAGCTAGGCTGACACCACGGCACTCTAGCCAGGGCAACAGAGTGAGACTCTGTCTCAAAAAAAAAAAAATAGAATTTGGGTTTCAACTAGTACTTTTCAATGTAACAAAAGCCTCTGGATGAGGGCAGGAAGGGGGAAAGGTGCATAATTGTACCACAGGTCCTAATATCAGTGAAAATAGGCAGGTTCTAAACTTCT
>CAUYRT010107345.1:0-26003 GCA_963574885.1 Lepilemur ruficaudatus
TTTCAGCTTCATAAATATGCATCTGCACATAAGTCTTCAAGTTTTCATAGGCTCATGAATAAATCCTAGGACATGAATTTGGCACAGAGTTCTTATTTAGTGTTTATGTGCTTGTCCATCTGTTGTCTGATCATTGGATTATAGAAGAGCACCCATATGGCTAAAATAAAGATCTGTTTCTACTTCCAAATCTGTTTTCACAAAACAATAGATCCATTTTCAAAGGTTGTCTATGAAAATGGAAGGGCATTGTGGGCCAGGTAACATACAAGAAGAAAATCCCTTCCCTTGTTCTTCTATCACTTTCTCTTTCATTCATATACCTCCCCCCAGTATTCACACACAAACACGCACAACACACACTTCACGCACACACACGTAATAAGGAGGTCCACGCTACTTGGAATCGAAGCAAAAAACCACATAGCAGGTTGAAGTGGTTATTAGGTTTAGCTGTGTCAACAAAACTTGTATAGTTACATGAGAGTCCTAAATTCATTTTGACAACCTGGGATCCACGTTTAAAAAACAAGATAGACTTTGACCAGAGAGACAACTGTGCTGTTAAGGGGTCTGAACATTTTATATTTGAAAAATAATGAAAAGAACCAGAAATGCCTTAGGTACTTTTCACTCAATGCAGCTCAATAGTAAAACTTCCTCATGGCTTTAAAAGTTACAAGCCCTTGGCCACATCTTTCTTGCACAAATATGCTTTAAAATTAATTTTATTTAAGTGGTATATAATTGTTTAAATTCTGTAAAATAGATATTAAATTAAACAGACATTTGTTCTAGTATTTAACAAGGCATTGTACTAGGTGCTGGGTGTTGTGGGTGAAGATGATGGGCTTAGCTTTGGACATGAAGCTTTAAGGGGGTGTCAGGATAATCTTATATAACAGGCAGTTAGCTATACTCTGGTCTGAGTCTGAATAGAGAAATCCAGGCTAAATGTGAATAGATGTTGCTATAACCTATAAATTATGATTAATGTAATCAGCACAGTGGGATGAGAAAGGCCCCAGGAACAGAATTGGGGTGTTGAATTTGCCTACATTGTAGGAGGAGCTAAAGCTCCAAGTCCTGCCCACCCCCCTTATTCCACTAACTTATCCTGCCAGTTGGTACCTCTGGTTGAGTTGAGGGCGAGAGTTGATACGTATCGCTTTTCTATAGGCAGCTTTGGAGCATGACTGTATACGTGTATGTTTGCGTGTGTGTGTGCGTGTGTGTGCAAGAAGGTGGCAGAGCAATAAGTTTCCCTGAGAGGAAAACTGTTAAAATTAGTCAGGAAAGTAGAAGTGACAGTAAGAACTAGAAAAGTAGAATGTCGTCATTGACACCAAAGGGGAGAAAATGTCAAAAGCAGAGAGCGATCAGCAATATCAGATGGTGTAGAGAGGAAGATAACAATGTAAAAAGCGATTGACTTGGATAATTAGTTTATTGGAGTCGTTCTAAGAAAACAAGATAAAGTAGGGTGTTAAGTGAAGATCGCATTTTCAAAGCATGGAACGTACACTGCAGGGGAGGGCGGAGGCTGTTAGGAAGTCAAGTCTTTGAGCATAGCTCATTATTTTTAGAAGTTCCTTATTAAAGGGAAAAGATGAGACAGTAGCTTGCTGCAGAGGCAGGATCAAGGGAGGGATTTGTTTTAGGATGGAGAATATATAAACATGTTTGTAATCAGAAGGGAAGAAAAACAAGAGGAAAGTGACGGATTGAGGATAAAGGAACAGGGATGATTGATAGACCAAAGACTCAGAGGACGTAAGGATGAAAGGCATCACGATAACAAGAGGAATAATTATTTTACATAAAGACAAAGTAATTCTTCCTCTGAGAAAGAACTAATAGAACAAAGTCTGGATATGGGTATGAGGTGAAGGGGAGGATAATTAAAGTGGCTGATCCCAACAATCTCATGGAAACACACCCGGTGTTTGGTGCAGTGTTTGGTCTTCAGACTGGGCACAAGCAGACGTCGGTCTGACCAGAGATTTGTAGAACTGTGGGTTGGATGTGAATTATATCCGAGGCATGTCAGCGTCGAGCAGCACTTATATTGCTATGTAAGGAAATAGTTTTGTTACTCACTAATGACACCCAAAGTCTGTGCCTTGTAAGTATTGCTGGTCCAGGGTTGGGGCAATCTTGCCTCAGGTGCACCTGCGTGGCAGGGCCCTGCTTCTTTCCAGGAATGACTACTCTGCATTAACTTCCCATGAGCAGATCTGACCAAGGTCTGCTAAGGTCATTGCTGCTCTTTGTGAGAGGCAGCAACGTTTTCAATTCTTTTTGGAGTCTGTCTGGATGAGTGAGCAGACAGCCTGAGAAGATAACTGAGGATGCAAAGCAAAAATAAAATATGACTGGAACAAGCTGAATTTGAAATTAATTTATACTTCAATGATAAAGTTGAAGAAGGTAATCTATTATGTACCATTTGGTAAACACTGGGTAACTGTGAATAAGTTAGAAATTTCTGTTGGTATCAGAAGTCAGAAAAAATCGTCAAACCAAATTGGGAGAAGCCCATGCTAATGAATTAACCACTATATCGATCTGCTTCTTAATTGTTACCTTTTCACATGATGCAATACCTCATCATCTAGATCGTCTAAATTTCATCCTTGGATTACATCAGATGCCCTGCAAGCTGCGTTTTATTGCCCAGAATCATTTTTACTGGACTGTGCTTTGGTATTTGGCATTGAGATACTATGGAGAGATTGTATGAAACATTCCCTCTTCACCTCTTGTAGGAATATTGTTGAAGTTACTGCTCAGCACAGCAAGCAATGTCTCCTCTATGCAGGCCCATGAGAGTAATTTTTCTTTGGCCTCAGGGCTGAAGTTGAACTTATTCTGAGCAACTGGAACATTTTTGATTCTGTGGACATTGGGGATATTGTAATTGGTTTTGATTTCTTTTTTGCTTTGGCTATGTATCAACTGAGAATGCTTTTTAGCTATAATTACCTACAACTGCAAGTAAGTATGTTTTTCTTTTTCTTTTTACATAGCAAGGAGTCTGAAGGTAAGCGACTGCTGGGGTTGGTTCCACATCTCATATGAGGACCAATGTCTATGAATTTCTTTCAGGCACAGGATGGCTGCTGCAGCTCCGGCAATCATTCTAAACTTTGATGTGTAACAGAATCACCTGGGAGCTGAGAAAGAACCCAGAGTCCCAGGCTCCTTGAAGGAGAATAGGGCCTGGACCTCTTATGTGTTTACCAGGTTCCTACATGATTCTATTAATACCTCTGACCGAAGCTTGAGACCCACTGCAGTAGCGCCTGCTGCTCAAGGCAGGAAGGAAAAACAAAGCGGGTCTTTTCCTGCTTTACGCTCTTGTCTTTTTAGCTAGAAAGAAAAATATTCTCAGAGTCACTCCAGCCCAATGCCTCTTAATTCTGCTCCAAGGAAGGCTGGGGAAGGACCTAAATTTCTAGAGATTAAAGAACTGTCTCCAAACCCAAAATTTGATGTTAAGGAAAAAGCAGAGGAATGGGTGTGAAATGCGCAAAGGTCAGTGGTTTGGGGCCAAAATTGCCTGTACTTATTATACAGAAATTTATTCTATATTTTTATGTGATAAATTTATTCTGAATTAATTTTGCTTTCCTATGTTTTTCTTTCTGATTTTTCTATTAAAAAGATTAGTTGTTACATTTGAATTTATATAATCTGCCTTCAGCTATGTTGAAGTATCTGGTGACCATGATGAAATTCTTGTGCTCTCTGCTGCAGGCTGGCCACTTGCCTTACCGCCAGCAAAGAATCCAGGGGTTGGTGGTATTCTGCTCTCTAAGATGCCTTCGGGCCACAACAAGGAGAATGCATGCATGTTCCATTTTCCACTTCTGTTCTGGGTTGTAAAGCAGGCTGATTGACTCACAGCATCAAAGTAGAGCTGAGGCTCCCCTTTGATTAGGCATAACTTGGGATTTTCCCCTTCTGCCAACTCTCTTTTAGCCTACGTATGAACCCTGGTTATTTCTTGACATTTTGTGGCTCCAGCTCATTAGATCACAGTCCTCACTAAGAGTCAGAAATCGTCTGAAAAACACTGATGCTCTGGCCCATCCCCACTGGAAATGAGGCCAAGGTATCCAGGTTTTGATTTAAAAGCTCCCCAGGTGATTCTAACTGGCAGTCAGGGTTGAGGAGCGGCTGCTCTGGCTGACAGACTGATAGACTCTCTGACCTAATGCTATCTTTTGTGCTCTGACTTCGGCGTGGTCCATCTGATTCTATTCTTAATTTTAATTTCTGTTTGCAGGTCTCACTCCCAGGATCTCTGTCCTTCTGTTCCCAGATGTTAACCTGATTTTTATTGGTGACAGCTCTTTTAGGTCTAGATTGGTTTCCCTGACCCTAGACTGTGGATTCTAATTAACCCTGCGTTAGCATTTCAGCGGCAAGAGCTGAGCTCCTTTTTCTGACTTTCAATAGCATGTCTGCTCATCCCACTGACAGCCAGAAAGTGCGGGAAAGTCCTGGAGTTTACAAACTGCATATAGGGAGGCAATTATTGACCCTGTATAATTATAATGTTCCATCTTCGGGAAGCTTTCTTTTCTTCATTCCATCCTATTTCATCTGGAGTTCAGTTAAGTTCTCCCTTGTTCCAAATCAGTTTCTAGTTAAACTCCTCTACTAAGCAGCCTCTTTTTTTTTTTGTCTTTTTTTAAAAAATTAATTTTGGTACTTAATAGTTGTATATCTTTATAGAGAGCTGGTTGATTTATCCTTCCAGTTTCTAAACCTGGAAATCCTCAGGATTCTTCTAGATTAATTTTTTTCTTGAGTTTTAAACCCCTTTTCTCATCAACTTTCTACAGATTCTCATTCCTCTAGTTATACCCTGTGCACCAAGTTACCTGCAAACACCAAATATGCCTCAAATGCGGGTAATCAAATTAGTGCTTGCAGTCAAGCAGCTTGGGCTCCAATCCTGAATCTATGACTTCAAAGTTTGCTCATTTAGAAGATGAAGTAATAATAGGACCTACTTTGTAAGATTGTTGGTATAAGGAAATCAGATGATGCAAATAAATCTTAGAGGATTTCCTGATACATAGTAAGCACTCAAAAATGTTGGGCATTTGCTGCAGATCCTGAGATGGAATTTGGACCAAATGCATTCATTTATTGAAGAGCAACACCTAGGAAAAGAAGCAGGGAAGAAGTTCACCTGAGATGCTGCCATGATGAGTTTTCAAGCGAATATTTTAGAGTCACAGTGTTAGGGTCATTCTATGTTGGGTAGAAAATGGTTGGGCCCTTAGATGCTCCGAGAGTCACCAGACGCAGCTGCCACGACAAAGCTTGTGACAGTGGGTGAGGAAGCTCTCTGCAGGTCAGGGCAAACTCGAAGAAGCTGACCACTGCAGGCTGTTTGCGGATGACACTCCTGGGCTCCCAGCAAGTCTCCATTGAAGCAGCAGAAGCTGTCTCTCATGTCAAACACAGTATTTCCATCCTACCTCTGGCTGGCAGGAGAAAAGTGCACGTGTCTGTCTGATGTGCACCTGGGCGTGGTGAGGTGACTATTCCTCACATTGCCCATGTTTACAAACAACGTGCTCTCTGAAATTCCCTACTGTCTTAGTTCATTCAGGCTGTTATAACAGAATGCCATAAACTGGGTGGCTTACAAACTACAGAAATTTATTTCTCACAATTCTGGAGGCTGGGAATCCATGCTCAGGGTGCTAACAGCTCTGGTGTTGGATGAGGACTTTCTTCCCGGTTCAAAGATGGCTGTCTTCTTGCCATGTCCTCGCATGGAGGGAGGGACAAGGCAGCTCTCTGGAATCATAGGACACTAATGTCATTCACAAGGGTGGAATCTACAAAAGGCCACGCCTCCTAATGCCACCACTTTGAGGGTTACAAATTCAACAGTTGAAAATTAGGGGGATACAAACATCTAGACCATAGCATCTATCAACAAATCTGCAGGCAACCACGGCACTTTGGAAGCCTGAGGTTATGCATAATTCCCAGTTATTATAATAGATTTCTAGGGTGCAGTCTAGTTTTTATTATCACAAATAATAAGAGAGAGAAGAGGGAGGTAAACATAAAGTGGGAAGGGGGTAGTTTTAAATGTGTTTCAATCCTCAGGGCTTTGTCTGCGGTAGTTCCTAGAGGTTCTGTTAACACAGCCTGTCAGCAGACAATAGCATTTGTGCACAGAGCTCCCAGGACCCCACTTTCCAAAATTACTCAGGCTACCACTTCATAATTTATAAAAATGCCTAGTTTCAATAGCTTGCAAGAAATTTTAGAAGACAAACCTAATCATTGATTTATAGCTTATTTTCCAGGGTAACTAAAATTCAAACCTGATTTACTTAAGATGGGCATCCCAGTTTTAATAAATGTTGGATTTCTCAGATGCTGTGGTCTTTGTCTTCATTCTCTATGCTAAACTCAACAGGAACTGGATTCATTTCCACAGAAATATAAACAAAACAATTTTTTTTAGAGGGTTTGGTTAAATGTTTGCTGAATCCCTTTCGCCTGAATGGTTGTAAATACACAGCATACTTAATCAGACCTCTATGGAGCTTCTTGGTTGGGAAATGAGGGAACCATTAGAACTTGGACAGTCTACACAAGAGCAATTATCCCTGAGGTTGTCCACAGTAGCTCCTTAGTGTGTTCTTTTTTTTTTTTTTTTTTTTTTTGAGACAGAGTCTTGCTCTGTTGCCTGGGCTAGAGTGCCATGGCATCAGCCTAGCTCACAGCAACCTCAAGTGATCCTCCTGCCTCAGCCTCCCCAGTGGCTGGGCCTATAGGCATGCACCACCATGCCTGGCTAATTTTTTTCTATATATTTTTAGTTGTCCAGCTAATTTCTTTCTATTTTTAGTAGAGACGGGGTCTCACTCTTGCTCAGGCTGGTCTCGAATTCCTGACCTTGAGCGATCCTCCCGCCTCAGCCTCCCAGAGTACTAGGATTACAGACATGAGCCACCACGCCCAGTCCTTAGTGTGTTCTTAAATCATATTTGTCAAGCAGAAAATGCATCTTTGATAGCTTTGGCTGCAATCAGAATTAGGTCCTTATCATCTACTCAAAGGTAGTACAACTTAGCAGTGACAAATACAAGCTTTGGAGTAACAAAAAGCTGGGTTTGAATCCTGGTACTGAAAAACTGGCTGTAGGACTTCAGACAAATGACTTTGCTTCTCTAAGCCTTAGTCTTCCTATCTGAAAACATGAGGATAACAATTTCTAACCGTGGGGCTTCAATGTCTACTTTCATGCTTAGCACACTAAATATTCAACAAATAAGTAGAATCAACATTCTCCTCACCATCATCTTTCTTTTCTTTAACCCTAGTGATGCTCATTTTTCTTTTAAATGAATTCATATTTTCACTCATATGGGGTTTATTTATTTGTCCTTTTCAATTTTATTTTGTGTAAGTCATATCTTTGTCATTCCCGGTGAAATGCTTGTGCCCCTGGTTCTCATGGGTGGGCACAGTGTGGCGTGCAGTAGTTCACCAGGAGGGGGTGAGGGGCTTGGGCTGCGCTGGTTCTCAGTGACTTTCAAATGATGACATCACTGTAAATGATCACCTTAGGGACTATATTGGACCAAATTAAGTTTCTTGGGGATTGTTGGGAATAGCTCTGGTTTCTGCACAATTGGCCAGATGTTCTTAAAGTCCCCAGTGACCATTCACATGAAGCCTTCCAGAGTCAACCTCAGCCTACCTTGGAAAAGGTTAACTCCACCTTATTTGGAACCAGCAGAATTTCTCTGTGGGCACCAGAGATCTGCACTAAAGAAAATCTAAATCTTTCTTATAGCATTGAAGCATTTTTAGCCTAAATTTGTGTTGGGACCAACATCAATTCATCTTGCCACCTCTCCTAGCTTCCTATCTGTACTTTCACAATTTCGTGTGGTGGCTGGAAATGGGTCTAGCAAACATGTCAGATACAGGCAAGGGCTTCAAGGACTGTCCCGTGGTCCTAATGCTTCAATCATCATACTCTGAAGCCCCCAGCAACAAATGGAATAGCGGCTCTGTTCACCACTCTCCTCTTTGGTTCTCTGTTAATCTTATCCCAGTTCAGAATACCTTTAGGATGACATGTTCTAGAATAAGACTACTGTGTTCAAATCCTAGTTTTGCTACTTTTATCTCTAGACTAAGGGCAATTTTAATACCTGTCTCAGGGGGTATTGTAAGGATCTGCTGCAACAATGCCTGTAATGTACTTGGGAGAGTGTCTGGCATGATAACTACTGGCTGTTAATATTTTATTATTACAATTACTCACATAGAACACCCTGAACTCAAAATAGGTATCCTAGCCATGTTCCACTGAGATCTGGTTTCCTTTGGGTTACCAGCTTATGGAACAATACTCCTCTGGTTCAGACAAAGAGAGCTTTTACCAAAAGAAAGAGATGACACAGCTTAAAGTCCTCCTCATAGCATTACAAAACATGTACAGACGAAGTCTATTCCATAAAGTTCCAAAGGGAGAATAAATGCAAACCTGGAGATAACCCCTTTACCAAGCCTGATGGCTTTGTAACCCAGTATAAAAACCCCATTCCTTTCCTCATCCCCCCATCAGTAGGTCTGAATGCAATAATAGCTCCAGGGATCAAGCCCCCAGTAAAGGGCATAAGAAAGCATTAGTTAAAGAGAATTAGAGGAATGTACAAAAGTTTGTTTTCAGTGACTCCATTTGAACCACTGCTGAAATCATTGACTTGCTACACCAGCAAATGACCAACACAGGTGTTCCAGCAGAACACTTTAAATGTGATCTTATTTTGCATAAATATCTCAAAGAGTTAAAGAGGCTATGGGGAAAACAAATATATAACTATAAAGTAATAGAAAGAAAAGGCACTAACAATACTGATGCATTAACTAGATATTCTGACCAATTAGCCAGTGCTTCACACCTCAGTTTGCAATAAAAAAAAAGGTTGTAAGAAAGAAGTGAATCAAAATGGCTATAAATGTAAGATATATATTTTACCATAATTGCCAAGATATTTAGGAGTAAAGGAGTTGTAATATGAGTTATGTACAATATGTGACATTTGATGGTGTTTAAACGTTAATATCTATTGTTGCTTTAGGCATTCCATTTTTAGCATAAGATCATTACTGTCTTCTTCACCTGTTGTGGCAGTACCTGAAACCATGTCATTGTCTCTATTATTAATCAAGTTTCCCTTAATCCTCCTTTTTCAAATCTAAAATAATAAAAATGTGCCCCCTACTCCTTAGTTTGAAATATTCTTAACCCATTTCTTGGGTAACTGAACAGAGCTACATGAAAATGCAAGATAAAATATAATCCTCCCAATGCACAGAAGGCAAGGTGACCATTGATGTTAAAGGCATGCGTCATTCAAACATTACTATGCAGTACGCAGCACACATTTGCATCAAGTAAACAAATCCTTTAAAAATTTGGTGCATATCTTCTGGACAAAAGAAAGAGAATTGCATTTTAATGAGGTCTGAAAATAGTATGGAATAATAGTGATATACCATAAAAGTTATAATAATAACTGGCGATTGGCAATATGATGATTCAACAATGATCTCACATGCGGGTATTTGGACAATGACATTTAAGAGAAAGAGTTCTATATGTCACTCTTAGTGAATAAACAAATGGTCTTGAAATTCACTGTTCTATGAATTATAGGAACAAAGCCCAAAGCATCTTTGTGGAATAAGCTTGAACAATAAAATGTGAAACATTTTTTAACATAAACACAATGCCTGAAGGCATGAATATTTTCTCCCTTGTTCATTTTTGCTTTTCTCGAAAACAATTCATCTTTGATTTTATATCATGCCATATATTTCACTCCACCTATTAATTAATTTATTTCTGGGTAAAGTAACCTGGGAAATGATAGCATGGAGCTATTAACAATACCTCAGGAAGACATAGTAATGATTTCTCTCAGGTGTTCGTCTGAAAAAATAAAAGAACAATATGGCAAGGAGGAAGTAAATCTGATAAGCATTAAACGGCAGTGTTGCTTTTAGGAAGAAATAGCATGAATAATTTATCCACTACATCAGCGAATATATTTAGCTGTGCACTGTGAAGGTGAGCGCGTGGGCCACGTGTTCCTCTTGCGTCGCTGGAACTCACGACCACCAGCGTCTTATCACTAGCCTTTCCAAGAGCTATTTTAAAACAGATGTGACAATTTTTTCCTAACACAGTAAGCAAGAAATATTTAAAAGCTTTTGTTGCCTGAATTTACAGAGACTTTATTCAAGGGGGGAGGGAAGTCTTCAATAAAGAGATATGCCTTAAAGAAGGCATTTTGCATCCCTAAAGACTATTTGCTCCATGATGGATTGAACCTTGCTGTGAAATAACTTCCTCTGGACTCTGCAGTTCCCCAGTGTCTTCTGTTAGCAACCTGTTTCTGACCCCTCTGGAGGTCCATTTGTTCAAGAAACAGCAATACTAGTAAGCACTGAAAAGTATGCTCCAGAGGCAATGGTGCCATTGCTGCAACGTCTGGGATACCACTTTTCATTCTAAATATGTGCTCTTCCTTACCATGGTTATCTGTTATGGGTTAGATTGTGTGCTCCACGGACATAAGTCCTAACCCCAGGTACCTGTCAATGTGAACTTATTTGGAAATGGAATCTTTGCAGATGTAATCAAGTCAAGATAAAGTCATTAGGGTGGACCCTAATTCAACATGACTAATGTCCTTATAAGAAGAGGAGAAGAGATCCACACATGATCACACCGGAAGAACACCATGTGACAATGGAGGCAGAGATTAGAGTGATACTCTATAAGCCAAAGAATAGCAAGAAGTGTCAGCAACACTAGAGGCTAAGAGAAAGACAGGAAACAGATTTTCCCCTATAGCCTCCAGAGAGAGAATGGCTCCACATCTCAAATACCTTGATTTCAGATATCTACCCTCCAGAACTGTAAGAGGATAAATTTCTGCTGCCTCATTTTTGTTGCAGCAGCCCAAGGAAACTGATCCACTAATTAAATTAAAATCTTCAGAATGAGAGGCTATGAGTTAGTGAGCATATCAAAATAAACTAATAATAACTGATATGAATATTGGGCAAGGGTGTGAATATTTATATGCATTGTTCAACAAAAGGGTATATTGCAGTGATCACTAGGTATATGCAAGGTCTAGGTTTACCAAGTTTGTCTCAGTTTGTCCAGGCAGTGAAGGTTTCCACTTACTTTCTGGGCATAATAACTAATAGAACCCTTTTCATTTTCAAAGTATCCCAGTTTGGATGATAAACTATGGTCACTCTACCTATGTGTGTATTTTATTAAGTACTTAGCAAAAGAATAAAGTTTTACCACTGGTCTTCCCCACTTTTGATTAAAAAATATAATTTCTAGTATCACAGTCCCATTAATACTTCAGTGAATTGAAGGTTTAAGATTCCAAGGGCCTGGGTCACTCCAGGCTTAATTCACTCTGGGACTCACAAATATACACCTTTCTTATCTGAGTCCTTGGGGAAAAATGTTTCAACTTGTTTACGTTAGTTGAAATACAACCAGTCATACCTGGAGTGGGGCACATACCTGGTGGTGGGAATAGCAACTGAATTCAAGTGCAACACGGTATTCTGAATTATACGATTCCTTTCTGTTATCATAAAGTGATTGAGATTGTGAAAGTAGACTCTGCAAGAGTCAGAGGGAGATACGGCCCCTATTCCTGGCCTTGTCGTTAATCCTTCCTGACCTTGAATAAATGTGTCTTTGCCCTCAATTTTCCCACTTGAGAGGTGAAGGCTATAATAATTGGCTTTTTATTTTCTTGCTGTGTGTTGATTAATTAGAGAATACTGGTTAAATGCCTTGAACAATTTGAGGAAAACACTTTGTATGTTCTACGCCTTTGCGATGGACCTATGTGGAGTTTGCTAGTCAGTGACAGGACAGATTGATTCTCATTTCTCGTCAGTTGCATGCTTGTTATATGACCATGCCATTCTCCTGGTGAAGTGAATAGTATACAGAAAATGGCTTTTCCCTGTGCCTACAAATCTTCGTTCACTCTTTGTTTGCCTCTTCTATATACTGTGTTCAATTTAAAACAAAGCAACTGGCATTATTTTCTTCCAGTGACTGTTTTTCACCTCAGTTCTGCCTTCTGAAGCTATAACGAGGTTCACCGTTTCTTTCTACACTTATGACTGTCAATCTAAAGCCTTTGGAAGGCAGTAGGAGATGTTGCTGACTGTAAAATCCCGATTGGAAGTTATTGATGTTGGGGCAGTATGATGTTTCCCAGGGTATTTGTAAATGTAGGTGTGGGCAAGGTAGTCTTGTGTGATCGTTAACATCAACACCCTGCACTGCTCTTCCTCTGTGTTCATGAAAGCCCTGTGAATAACAATACCATTGCAATGACAGCATTATATTATAACTTTATAATTATATAATTATAATTATGTAATTCCAACAGATGGTGAGTTGTCGAAGTTTAAAACTATATTTACTTATTTTTTTTTTAATCTTCAGTACATTCCCAAATACCGGAAAATAAGTGGCACTCCATGCACATTTGTTGAATAAATGAGTAGTCAGCTTTTAAAGAACAACAATTGGCTGGTCATTTAATCAGTGAACAGGTGTGGAGGCTTTGCAATATGTCAACTTGACTAGGCTGAACTAAGTTTATAAGATTTCCTTTTTCTGAAAATTTTCTTTTAGGGTGATCCATGAAAGATGTCTTTGCATGAGATTTAGAGGGAGAAAATGAAGTGGCAGCCACACTGTTTTTTTTTTTTTTTTTTTGAGACAGAGTCTCGCTCTGTTGCCCGGGCTAGAGTGCCGTGGCATCAGCCCAGCTCACAGCAACCTCAAACTCCTGGGCTCAAGCAATCCTTCTGTCTCAGCCTCCCAAGTAGCTGGGACTACAGGCATGTGCCACCATGCCCAGCTAATTTTTTCTATATATTTTTAGTTGGCCAATGAATTTCTTTCTATGTATAGTAGAGACGGGGTCTTGCTCTTGCTCAGGCTGGTTTTGGACTCCTGACCTTGAGCAATCCGCCCGTCTCGGCCTCCCAGAGTGCTAGGATTACAGGCGTGAGCCACCGCGCCCGGCCCCCACACTGTCTTTAATGATCAAAAATTTAAGGCAAGGGTCATCAGATGCTTCTGCAGTTCACACACTTTGTTGCTGGTCTGCTGCCTCATCGCCTTGGTGCAGGATGGCAGCCAGGACTGCAACTGCTTCTTTACCTGCTGAGACCCTCCTTGAGTACCCCCAGCTTGTCACCTGTGTGTTTGGTTCCACGATGAAGGCATTGGCATCACCTGTGGAATATTCATGCCCTCACGTTTAGAAGCATTAAAAACTGACCCTACTTCCGGTATGTCCTTGTGGGGTCCAGTTTGTGCTTGTGGGTTCTAGCTTGTCCCTGTTTGACCTCACCCTGAAGCCATCCAGCCTTCTGACAGCCTGCTCTGCGGACTTCAGTCTCCAGCATCAGATGCAAAGACAACAGTCTTTCCAACACTGCTTAACTCCCACAATTTTGCAAGGGCAAATCCTTGTAACAAATCTTTTTACACACACACACACACACACACACACACACACACAATACACTTCTTACTGGTTCTGCTTCTCTGATTAAACCCTGATTGATATAAGCACTCTATGAGACCTTGTAGGTAAATTGCCTAAGAGTGCTTCTGTGTGTGTGTGTGTGAACGACTAAGACAAAGGCACTATAAGTTAAGGTAGCTATTGGAACAAACATCTTTAAAACAAACCTCAGCAACATAATACAATTAATTTTTTTTCTAGCTCTGCAAAAATCTAATGTGTGTATTTCTGTCTGTTGGAGAGAAGAAACACTGTTTTGTACTTACTTAGAAACCCAGGCCTAAGGAAATTCTTCTGTCTTCAAGAAGTAGCTACAGAGGGTTCCCTGGGCAACAACAGTTAGCCAGTAGATGGGATAAGATACGGGGTAGAATATGCCTGCCTACTTCCTTGGCACTTCAAGTTAGAGGTGACACTCACCGTTCTGTGTATATACCATTGGAGGGAACTAGTTCCATGACACCACTTAGGAGCAAGTGATGGTTCTGGGAAATGGAATCCTTGTGGGGTTGGGCTTTCCCAGCTATAAATGCATCATGATGGGGAGCACAAATGTTTGGGGGAACAGCTAGCTAGCACTTCCACCAGAATCTTATGTAAAAAAATGTTGATAAAATTAAAAAAAAAAACCCTCTATCATCTTTGTTTGTTATTGAATTTCATCCTGGTTCTGGCTTGCTTGAAGCAAAAAATGAGAGTCAGTCTGCAAAGAGCCAGAGAGGAGGATCTGGCCAACTTCAGGATGGCATGTTCCATTGTATCCCGAGATGAATGGATGGCAGCCCAGCATGCAACCAACTTAGGAGGAGATTTGGCCCTTGGCGATGGAACCAAAATTAAAAATATTCATCTGAAAATTCACTGCTGACTGCCAATACCATTAACATCCAAGTTCCATCTGAGTGTGTCTTGAAGGTAGCTGGCCAACTCCTGCAGCAGCTCCATCACAATTCCATCCCTTTGTTGCTTGGAGTTAGCTAGCTGCAAGTACAGACATCACTGTCTGGAGTAAGCAGTTACGTACGAGGTTTTGGTCCACCTTTTGGAATAGGTTGGCTGGCTGAGTTTGCAGGCCTTTCTTCTTCTTTCTCTCTAGATTTCAGGGACTTTGTGTAAAAGTTGAAGTCATCTTTTACTTAAATCCCATTCTACTTTCTTTAAATATCCTTATATTAACTATTTTCAGTTTTCTATATAAATAAGTGATCATAGAATTGCAATTTAGAAAGAAATCAACATCTAATTAGAACTCGCATATGTTTATGTTTTTCCTGCATTTATTCATTTGTATGTAAAATTGTTTTTCATTTCATTTTTTTCTTAATATGATTTTCTATTTTGGCATTTCCCCCTTATGCTTGTTTCATGAGCTAAAATTTCGTGATTTAATACAAATTAAGAGACTATCAAAAAGGCAAGATTTACGAAGGACTGTGTGTAATTCAACAAGCTGCACAACTGCTAAAAATCTTTTTCTGCTAAAAGCAACAATCTGATAAATTCTTAACTTACTTTATTGACAATTTTTTTCTCTCCTACTCTTTTGCACTTAATTCTAATCAACAAGGATGTCTGTTTGGTGCCATGAAGGTAAAACAAGACTCAGAAGGTATCTGTGCCATCTTAGAGTTTTAATCTCCAAAGGAGGGAATGCTGAGACTAGAAAAATGTGCGAACTAAAGCTTAGACAAGCATATTTCTATAAATTCAGGAAAAAATAATCCAATGACCAGATTTGAAGAGGAAAGTAGCCCAAGACTGTTAAAAACCTTTCAAAAAGAAAGTTTTGCAACCTACTCACAAATTATCCATGGAGAAGAAAAGAGGCATCTAAGAATTCATAGTGATTATAAAATCACTTTTCTTTTCACTTCTAAAGAACACTTAAATAAAGGAAAAGAGTGACGTAACCAACATGGTTATAGAAGAGTTGCAGAGCATATGACAATAGTATTAGAAAAATCTAAAACCCAAGATTAACAAAACTTTCCACAAATTCTGTAGATCTATGACATAAACGGCATTATTTACTAGGGATTCAAGACTGAGTTAGTCATGCTCCTTGTTTCAATAAATTTTTAATCAGTTGTTAAGGGAATAAAAATGTGGTTTTAAACATTTTTAAGAGTAATAAAATATCAAAGATGGAAGTTTCATGGTTTTTTCAAGAAACTGAAGTATAAAATAGTAAAAATAATAACTTTTTGATTAATAAGAAAGGTTTAAATTAACAAGATTTAATTTCAGTGTAAAATCCAGCATTTAAGTAAAAGAAATCTACTATATTATTAAAAATATTGTTTTATAGCTGCCCATACAAAAATATCTAGGAATTTTACAGGATTTAAATTCAATGTAAGAGGGCAGACTGAGAGGCTTTCAAACTAATATAAATTTAGATTTTACCAGTAGAAGGATAGAATTTCAATGATTAGAAATGAAGCTCACAGTGTAGTTTGAGCTGGTCATACCTAAAGTGTCAGATTTATAAATTAATATATTGGGTTGCCTGTTTTAGGTGATATAACTTGTTACAGACCAACCCTTTCAAAGAGAATGATTAATCAATGGACAGAATACCATACCAAACACACACACACACACACACACACACACACACACACACACACACGCACGCACACACCATTTGAAGACTCTTTAGGCAGCCATGATTTGAGGTACCAAGATTTCAGAAATAAGAGACACAAACTGAGATGGGCTTAGAGTTCTGTGAAATTTTCTCCCTTGAGCCATTTTAGCAAAAATCTAAAAAGCTGAGAATCTGTGGAAGCTGAGGGGCTAGGGTTTTGAGCTAAGCTTTCAAGTCTCACCTGAGACTCTAAAGGAAGGCTACTAAGGCAAACAAGATTTAAGAAATGAAGATTTTAGAAAAAAGGAAAAACACATTGAAGTGAGCACCAAAGTCTGAACTGCTTTTCCCTTGAAGAACTTTCCAATTCATAAAAAATGAAAAGCCAAGAGGTGACAGGGCAGAGCAGAAATGTCTGGCTAAGAAGTTGGGAAACTGAGCCCAGTTTCCAACATCCTCACAAAGTTGTGAAACTAACTTGGAATGAAAGCCTGTCAGGGCAGGGGGTTCACACTTCCAGCTAGAACTCCTGTATATCTATACTCTAGGATTAAGATTAAAGAAGAAATTAACCAGTATACATAAAAGACTAAAACTGATCTTCAATCTAGCTGCATCCCAATCTGCATTAAGATGACATGCTCCTATTCTGAATGTCTGCAAGACAGAAAAAGTAATTCTATCTGAAAAAAGATAACATTAGCTACAACCTTAAATTATCTCCACACTTTTTCACACAGAATTATTAGCCTACCGTGCAGACTAGGAAACAGAAACAAATGACCTAAAACCAAGAGAAACAAAAAATAATAAAAATTGAACCACAGGCCATTCAGATATTGGTGTTAATAGAAATGGGCTTGAACATAATAACTTTGATTAATATGTCAAAGAAAGGAGATGAGAAGATAAATAACTTTACCAGAGAATTGGAGTCTATAAAGACCTTAAATGGAAAAAATGTATAAGCAAAAAATAGACTAATTAAAATTAATTACACAATAGATGGTTTAATTGCAGATTAGATACATAGAAGAGAAGATTAGCAAAATAGAAAACAAGCCAATAAAACATATTAAAACTGAATGAAGAGAACAAAAAGCAGAAATATGTATGGAAATGCAAGAACCATATAGGGCACAAATAAAGATAGAGTTAATTGATTCCTGAACAAGAGTTGTCAAATTATGGCCTGTGAATTGGCTGCCCATTTTTGTAAATGCAGTTTATTGGAACATGGTAGTGCCTACTCATTTGTGTATTATTTAGGACTCTTCTGGGTTTACAGTAGCAGAGCTGACTAGTTGTGCCAAATGAACTACAAGTATAAAATATTAACTACCTGGCTGTTTAAGAAAAAGTTGGTCAAATCCTCCCTTGAGGACCCAACTGATCTCCTCCAGTCAATGTGATTTTGAATATACGTACTTTTACATGGTGACTTTTTATAGTTATTCCCCCAAAAGAAATGAAATGAATAGAAAACAAAGAGCAAGATGCTAGGCTTAAATTAAAAAATATTAGTAATTACATTGAATTGTTGGACTGAACAAAAATTGAAAATGCGTAGTATGTGCTGTTTACAAGAGATACACTTAAATACAAAGACACAGAAAGAGAAAAAGTGACAGAATAGAAAAGATATAAACCTAAGCAAAACACATAGTCATGAACATACACATGTGCACACACATGTGCCAAGATAAATGTTGCACTGTTCCTATCAATGTAGATTTTAAAGCAAGAAACATTATTAGTAATAAGAAGAGATGTTTCATTATAATAAAAAGGTCAATCTACCAAGAAGACATATCAGTTCTAAATTGGATAGCCTCAAAATATGTAAAGAAAAAATTGGATGGGACTAGCAAGAAAAATACACAAATTTCACAATCATAGTAATTTTAATGCATTTCTCTCAGTAACTGATGCAACAAGTAAACAAAATCAGTAACTATTTGAAAAATACAGTGAAGAAACTTGACAATGATATATAAACATTGCACACAGCAACTTCAAAAAACACATTCTTTACAATTGCATATAGAACATTTACTGAAATTGACTTATCTTGCAGTTTCAATACATTTAAATTAGAATTATTCAGCACATGTTCTCTCAGCAGTGGAATTAAGCAAACAGATGCACAAAAAAAGGGGAGAAATTCCCAAGTGCTTAAACCCATGTGTGTTGAGGGTCCCCAGGGCTATTTCCAGGTTCAACAATTCACTAAGAGGACTCACAGGACTCAGCAAATTGCCATACTCTTGGCTATGATATATTACAAATGAAAGGACACAGAGCAAAATCAGCAAAGGGAAAGGCTGTTGGAGTGCAGTCCAGGGGGAAAACCAGCTACAAGCTCCCAGAATCCTCTCCCAGAGGGATCACACAGTGTATTAGTCAGGGCTCTCTAGAGAAACGGAACTAATAGAATACATATAGACATACATGGGAAGAAATTTATTATGGGAATTGGCTCACATGATTATGGAGGCCTAGACTTCCCACGTTATACCATCTGCAAGCTAGAGAACCAGGAAAGCTGATAGTGTAATTTGGTCTGAGTCCAAAGGCCTGAGAAGCAAGGGAGCCACCAATGGTGTAACTCCCACTCCAAGGCCAAAGACTTGAGAACTGAAGGCTAGGCAGACAATGGTGTAAGTCCAGAAGGCCTGTGGACCAGGAGCTCTGATGTCCGAGGGCAGGAGAAGATGGATGCCCCAGCTGAAGGACAGACGGAATTCCCCTTTCTCGATATTTTTGTTCTATTTGGGTCCTCAACAGATTGGATGATGCCTGCTCACATCCATGAGGTCAGATCTTCTTTACTCAGCATACTGATTCAAATACTAACCTCTTCCAGAAACACTCTCACAAACACACCCAGAAATAATATTTTACCAGCTGAGTATTCATTAGCCCACTTAAGTTGACAGATAAAATTAACCATCATACACAGAATGCACTTAATTCCCCCAACAAGTTGTGGCAACACATGTGAAATGTTGCCAACCAGGAAAACTCATTACAGACTCAATGCCCAGAGTTTATTAGAGGCTGATCATGTGGGCTGCCTCTGCCTGGTATGTGCCAAAATTCCAGACTCCCAGGAAAGCAGGTGTTCAGCATAAATCATAGTCTTTGTCTAGTTTAGGCATAGTGAGCCACTCTTATTAGTTCTGGAAACGAGTGAACCTTCTCCAAATCCAAATTCCCACACACCATCCAAAGGCCATCCTTGTAAGCATGCCTTTCAAAGGATAGCTTGGTATATTAATTCTTTGATGCACACCATGGGTCAAAGAAGAAATTATAGTGAGAATTAGAAAATATTTTTAATTAAATGATAATGAAAATATGATGCATCAACACCTGTGATGAAACTAAAGCCATGCTTCGAAATTTTGATCTCTAGATGCATATGTTATCCAAAAAATAAATGCTGAAAATAAAATCTCTAAGTACCCACATAAATAGATCAGAAGAGTAACAGCAAATTTAACTCAAAATAAGAAAAGGAAAACAAATATATAGAGAAAATCAACAAAGCCAAAAATTACTTCTTTGAAAAGTTTAATGAAAATGAAAACTTCCTGGGAAGATTAATCAAGCAAAAAAATAAAATAAAATAAAGATGACATAAATTGCAAACACCAGAGATGAAAAAGGAAACATTATAGATATTTTATATATTAAAAGAATAATAAAAATATATTATGACCAACTTTATGCTAATCAAGTTAAAAATTTAAATGAAATGAAAAAATCCTTAAAGAAAATATAGCTTATTAACAGAAATAAAAATATAAAATCTTAATAGACATATATATAATAAAAATAGTTATGTAATTAAAAACCATTCAACAAAGTTCTCAGATGGCTTTAACAATGAATTCTACGAACTTGTCAGTAAGAAATAACACTAAATATACATGAACTCTTCTAGAGAATAGAAAAAAGAGAAGCATTTCCCAACTCTATTTATGAGTACAGCATAACTTGACACCAAAACTTACAGAGACATTATAAGAAACGAAATTACAAGTGCAAAAATCCTAAACAAAGTATTAGCAAATCAAATTCAAGAATATGTAAAAAGTATAATATACCATAAAAAGTTGGGTTTGTTCCCAGAATGCAAGTTTGGCTTGCATTTAAAACTCAGTTGACATAATTTAGCACAGTTATGAAATAAAGGAGGGAACCATATGATCAGCTCATTACACATGAAAAAGTATTTGATAAAATCTCAATAGCATTTCATTATGCACTATTACATAACCTATGTAATCTCAGTTTGGAGGATATTGAGATTGGCTAAATTGTGCTTTTGTAGAGAAAGGATGTTGTAGGAAATGTCTTGTGAAATTATCTGTAGCAAATATTTTAGTAACCTGTCCATCCTATGTCATAGGAACAGATAATTCGCTGGTCAAGTGATGCTTCATTTCTTTTGTTCTCCCACCAAAGAGCCCGATGTTTGCCCTGCTCTTTGTGGGAAGAAACTTCCTCTAGAAAACTACAACTGTCCTGCATTTGTGTTGCTGAGAGAGGAATAAAGCAACAGGTTCATTGACTCATTGGTGCATGTCAGTTTATCTAACTGAGTAGATAAATCTTTAGAAGTACACAGTGAATATTGAGAGAATTGGCCACAAGATAGGTACACATTTGCTATGGACTGAATGTGTTCTTCCAAAATTCCTATGTTGAAGCTTTAATCCCTAACATGATAGTATTAGAAGGTGAGGCTTTGGGGAGGCAGTTAGTTCATAAGGGTGGAGCTTTCATGAATGAAATTAGTGCCTTTGTAAGAAAAGACATAGAGAGACAATCTCTCAGTAAAAAGATGGCCGTCTGCAAACCAGGAAATGAGCCCTCATCAGAACCTGACAATACTGGTACCGGGACTTCAGACTTCCCAGCCTCTGGAACTGTGTGGAATCAATCTCTGTTGTTTAAGCCACCCATGTTATGGTATTCCGTTACAGTAGTCTGAACTGGCTGAGACAGCATTCAAACAAAGCAAGAGAGGATTCAGGAAGGTTCTAAAGAGTAGGACAGCAAACTCACCCAAAGCACCAGGTTTTGGTTAGGGTCCTTGGGCAGAGTGAAGTATTTCACTAGGGAGGGAAGAGGAATGGGAGAAACAATGAAGGGAAACCTGAGAAGAAAAATAAAACTTAGAATCTATACTTGGAAGAGACCTTGGACAACAGCTTCACCAAATGTGGGGAAATCAAAGACTTTAGGTTGAACTGGCTTCATGAGGGTCACAGTTGCAAACACGAAAATAAGAGCTCCAGGGCTTTGATTCTGATAGAATGTCCTCACCACCACATGAAAACAGAATTATTATAGCTCTCTATATTCATGTTTTTTACACTAATTTGACAACTGTTCATCTAGCCTGCAGATATGGATAAGAATATAATTCCTACGTTAAAAAGAAAATGAAGCACTTGAAATAGTGTTTATGTGTTTTTGGTTACTTTTGTTAACAAATGCAAAAAACAACAGTTTGGGGAGACAGATAAAAGAAATGGCAATTGAGTAAACATTTTGCAACATTTCTTTATCTTCCATCTTAGGCATCCTGTTCCTTGAGGAAAAATATTTAGACTGATTTATCTTTTCTTCTGTTTCATTGTATTGCAGTGTTAGATGCATATAGCAGTTCTGTAATAAATGCTTATTAAACAAATAAAGGAAAAATGTTTGCTTTAAAAAACCTAATAATCCCTTGTATTAGTCAGGGTTATTCAGAGAAACAAAACCAACAGGATGTGTGTGTGTGTGTGTGTGTGTGTGTGTGTCTGAGTAGAGAGAGAGAGAGAGCAAGAAAGATTTATTTTAAAGAATTGACTTACGTGATTGTGGGGCCTTAGTAAATCCAAAATCAGCAGGGTAGGCAGGGTAAGCTAGCAGGCTGGAGACCCAGGGAAGAGGTACAGTTCAAGTACACAGGTAGTCTGCTGGTAGAATTCATTTTTGCTTGGGAGAGTTCAATCTTTGTTCTGTTCAGGCCTTCCACTGATTGGACAACTCACACTCCCATTATGGAGGGTAATTTTCTTTACTCAAAATCCACCAATTTAAATGTTGATTTCATCCAGAAACACCTTCACAGAAACATACAGAATAAGGTTTGACCAAATATCTGGGCACTGTGGCCAAGCTAAATTGACACATAAAATTAACCATCACACCCCTGTTATTGTCACTGTTAGACTTCTTTGTTTCTATTCCCACCTAATCATGGAAGAGCTAAAAGTCCAAGCCAAACAATAAATTCGACATCATGTAGACATTCCCCTCTCAGTCTTCCTCAAGTAGAGACGGTTAGTAGTCACCAAATACCCATGCACTCCTGTGTTGTAAGACCCCCTGTTGGGGTCTTTAAGGATCACTGTAACATAGCTGCAGAAACCACACTGAGAAAGGCATATGAAATTAAAAGATTTGTTATATTCATAGGGCCTAGAGACAAGGAGCATGTCAACCATGCCACACAGGGAGCCATGTAGGAGGAGGTCCCAGTGTGCAGGCTCAACAACGCAGCGGGGAAGAAGAGAGAGAGAGGAAGAAAGACAGAGTGAGAGAGCGAGAGCAAGAATGATTTTGATTAAGGACCCTTGGGCAAGTGCCTTTACTAGGGGCCAGGGTGGATGGAGTACACAAGCAAGAGGCACAAGGGGATTTCACTGGTGTGTTTCACTGCCACTAGTTCACAGCCAGGGGATGGTAAGAAGGGAAATTTGTGGCAGGGACCAGCCTTATCACATTGGTGCAACTGGTGACCTGGCCAGTATACTCATAGCCTGTTTATGGGGGTGTTGAGACATCAGGAAAATATAAAATTTTAAAAGTTTGTAATTCACCTCCTCTTCTAGATTTCTGAGCCTGTTTTATAGTTAGTTGGGCCTCATGGTTGAGTTCTGACCAAAAATGGACAGTCTTTTAAGACATCTAGTTCCTCCCGTCCAGTTGGTCTTGCCCTGGTGACCTTGGAGGTCATGTGTCCAGGATGGTGTAGGCTCTTGATGGAGTGGGGTGTGAGGCCTGCATCAGGTTTTCCCTGACTGAGAAAACAAAATCTTTATTGTATTAAGGCTTTGTAATTTCCAAGTTTATCTGTGACACCAGCTAGTTTTAATTACTTATACCTGTGTCTCCCCTCAAATGCTACAATGTTTTCCAAAAATTTCACCTCTTTTGTCCATGTTTCTGCATGGCTGTCTATACTTTGTTGAACTGAGGCATAGAAGTGCACAGTTTCCCTGGTATCTTTGGGTTTTAATTCTGAAGGTTCCTGCGTATACACGTTAAACAAATTTGTATGTTTTTTCTCCTATTAATTAATCTGCCCCAGGTCAGTGATTTTTTCAGTGAACAATACACTTAAGGACTTTAGATAATCAGAGAATATTACAACATACAAACTGCGTGTAATAAGCTTAAGAAATAGATTGAAGATGAGAGAAAAAGTTGATTGAAGTTGGAAAATTTCACCAGAGAGTTGGAGTTAATAAAAAATAATCAAACAGAAATCATATACCTGAAAATATAACTGATAAAATATTAAATGCAGCTAGAACACAGAAAAGAACACGCCAGTTCAAAGGATCAACGGTAAGTCTTAAGCCTGACTTTTGAACAAATAGGGAAACCGGGAGACAACGGAATGACATTTTTAAACATTGAAAGAAAAACTTCCAAACTAAAACTCAGTAACAAGTAAAAATCTCCTCTAAAAATAAAGGTAAAAGAAAGACCTTCTGGCAAATGAAAGCTGAAATAATCCATTGCCAGAAGACCGGCACTACAAGAAATGTTAAAGGAACCTTTTCAGGCTGAAGGAAAAGGAATCCCAGAAGGACACACAAAACCACAGGAGCAATGACGAGTGGCAGGATGGGTGAAAAGGTGGGTAATTGAAAAACGCTACTTAAAACAGTAACAGCAACAACGTCTTGTGGGGTTTGTAATCTATGCAGAAGCAAAATATAAGACAGCAATAGCAAAGGTGGGAGTGCGTTCAATGGAGTCAAACTGTCGTATGTTCTCAGCATTGTCCTGGGGTGGTAAAATATTAATATAAGGTAGACTACGGTGATTTAAGGATGTGTGTATTTATCTCTAGAGTAACCACTAATAGAAAAGTACAAGGACCTCCATTAAAGCATAAAAAAAGGAATATAAAATGGAATAGGAATAATAAAAAATACCAAATGAAGGCAGGAAAAGAGGAACCAAGGAACATAAAACAAGGGAAACAAATAGAAAACAAATAGTAACATTACTGGTCTAAACTCAAATATATCAGTAATTAAATTACATGTAAATAAATGAATACCCCAATGTTGGGGCAATTCAAGTGGTTAGGGGCAAACAGAGGTTTCTGGAAAGCAGCTCTTTTATCCGGTTAAGGATGGATTGGTCGAGCTTCACAAGTTTACGCCAGATGAATGCATATCAGCCCTGTTTTCATATCTACCATGCAGATAGGAGAGTAAAGACCAATGCTGTTACCTTTCAAGTTCCCTGTGTACCCTTCTCAAATTTTTTCTCCTTCTTTCCTCCCTAATTGGTAATGACTACTCTGTGTTTACTCTATAGACTTACCAAATATGTGTCTATGCTTAAATAATACAGTGTTTAGTTGTTCCTGGTTTTAAACTTTATGTAAATGGAATCATGCTGTATGTATTCATCTTCAACTTCACTTGTTTGTTCACTATTATGTTCCTAACATTTATCTGTATATTTATAGGCAGCTGAAACGCATTCATTTCCCCTGATATAAAGTAATCCATCATATGATTATTCCATATTTTTTCCCATTCTACTATGGATAGATATTTGTATGTCTAAGTGTGTCTCTAGGGTATACATTCAGGAGTAGAAGGGTTGAGTTGCATTCAGTGCACAAAATCAACTTTACCAGAGAATGCTAAATTGTTTTCTGATGTCATTATACACGATCGGACAGTTTTTAAGTGTACCAGTTGCTCCATATCCTTGACAACACCTAATTTTTGCAAATAAGGTAGCAAGGAAATGGATTGTAGTTAATTTCCATGAAGTTTCCTGCCTACTAATGAGATTGAGCATCTTGTCATATGTTTATTTCTACACTAGGGAGGCTTCCTCAATGAAATCCTGCTTTAAGATTTTTGTCAGTATTTTCATGTAAATTTTTTTCAAGATGTAATTATTACAGTTTATTAAAGACGATCTCATTTTAATCTGGGAGGATTGCCAATAAACAGTTATTTATTTCACCATTTATAAATTTCTGCAGTGTTTCTTTTTTTCAGCGTATTATAGGGGTACAAATGTTTAGGTTACATATATTGTCTTTTTCCCATCCAAATCAGAGCTTCAAGCATGTCCATCCCTCAGATGGTGTGCACTGCACCCATTAGGTGTGAATATACCCATCCCCTCCACCCCCTCCCACCTGCCCAACACCCGATGAATGTTACTACTATATGTGCACTTAAGTGTTGGTAAGTTAAGTCAGTTAATACCAATTTGATGGTGAGTACATGTGGTGCTTGTTTTTTCATTCTTGTGATACTTCACTTAGTAGAATGGGCTCCAGCTCCATCCAGGATAATACAAGAGGCACTAGATCATCATTATTTTTATTGATTTCCAAAAGTTCTTTTCTTAAATTCATTTTTAGATACTTTACTTTTAACAGTTATTTAAATTCTACCTTTCAGTTAAATTGGATTTTCTGTTTT
>CAUYRT010107349.1:0-19605 GCA_963574885.1 Lepilemur ruficaudatus
CAATTAATTTCTTTCTATTTTATAGTAGAGACGGGGTCTCGCTCTTGCTCAGGCTGGTCTTGAACTCCTGACCTTGAGCTATCCACCCGCCTCGGCCTCCCAGAGTGCTAGGATTACAGGCGTGAGCCACCACGCCCGGCCTTGATTTTTTTTTTAACAGTACATGGAAACTTATATATTTTTTTCTTCTCGAAAGAGGTCAAAGCTTGTGCAACTTCTAAAGTACTTCAAGTTTGCTCCATCAACATGGTGTTCTATGGACCAGGAGCGTGTCTGGCGTTCTGAGAGGATGTTTCAGGGCATTAGGCCTCTTGGTAGACAAAAGGAGCAACATGTTCTCAGAGGCTTGTGCTCTCTCTCTGGAGGCAAAATTTAGTTCCAATGATTCCTTAGTGCTTTTTACTGCTCTGGGTAATATTCATTTTCTTGTCTCTCCTGGAAATGATTTTTCCACTTGGTTGAACAAACCTTTTGTCCACCTAGAATTTGATGTGTCTGAGGCCAATAAAAAGGCAAAACCTTTATTTTGTTCGTACTAACTCTTCTCTGTTATTCTCAATTTCCCTATATTAATTGAGATTTGGATAAATATCATGCCAACCCTTCCTAAAAGAATGGGGGCTCTGAGCTGCAGGGGAGCTGCTGGGATGAGGCCGGGTGAACAGGCACCAACCTGGAAACAGGAGGCAGGTGCCAGCTCAAGATGGGCTGGGCGTGGGGAGTCACAAAGCCAGGTAGGAGAGATAAAGGTTCTGCAAAATACAGTGTCTGTGCGTGTCTCAAGTCCCAGGGGAGGTACGAAGAGTAGGAGGGAGGAGTAGGAAAGGGGGTGGGGTTGATTGTGCAGGGCCCAGAGGAGGAAGGGAAGGATAATTCTTCATGGAAGAGCAAGGAAAATCCAGTGCCAGCACAAGACTGCAAAGTGAGGGTTTGGGCGCAGAAGCGAGCTGGCTGCCTGTTTGTTGAACCCAGGGCACGGGACCAGAAGGCTGGCATACATGAGTGCTGTGGACAGTGCCTGTGACAGGGTTGTCAAACAGAGCTTGGGACAGGGCTGAGTCTGGAGGTGCTGGCCAGTGGCCCTGAATCAAGAACGGTTGTGTGGTCAGAGGCTGCAGCTAGCTCTGTCTTGTTTCTCCCATTTCCCAATTTCCTCTAGCACTTCCATCCCGTCCCGGGCTCAGCCCCCTCACTGCATGCCTGTACTCTGCTCGGCTCCTTCAGTTCCCATTCCCATTCGCACCCCCTCAATCCCCGATAAAATCTCACAACGTGCCACTGTGATCTTGTCACTCCCCTGCCCACACCTCCCCTCCTGCTGTGCTCTCAGTGTTTCATGTGGCCAATTTAAACCCTCTACAACCTGCACCATCCTACTTCCCTCGTCCTTGCCTTCCAACAGTCACCTATTGACAGACGGGTCTACTCAGAACTGCTTATTGAAATTTTCAAATGGATTCCCCAGAGGAAATTCCCGGAAAGTAATGAAACAGTAGATATTATATACACTACAGAATCTGAAGCTCAGTGCTCAATTCCTGAGGTTCCTTCTACATAGCGCACCGTATAGCATTTCGATGCCTTGGTGCCTCTATTGCTTGTGTTTAAAAAGGGATCAGAAGCTCTAAGTTGTCTCCCAGAGATTCCTTGGGAATTCATGAACCTCTGTGTATTCTGTTTCTATGACTATAACTATACAAACCAGGACAATTTAATTAGAAAACCGACAAGACATTAAACCTCAAGTGATTTTTCCCCCATGCTCCAAATGTTAAACTATTGTTAAAGAAGATGAATTTGGCTTCTGAAACTTGTCTCTTTCATCTGCCTACTCTCTGGCATTTGTTTCTCCTGCATCTTCAAGGCAGCCTTGCTAAGTAGTTAAGAGCGAGGGCTGGAATATCAGAATGCAAATACCAGGCCCGTCACCCTTTACAGCTTTTATACGTTGCATAACTTATTTAGCTTCTCTGTGCCTCAGTTTCTTGAACAGTGTAGTGGGAGTGATAAAAGTGGCTACCTGGGAGGGTTGCTGTGAGAATGAAATAAGGTCCTTCATCTAAAGAGGGAAGCAGAGTGCATACATGAGCTAGTTGTGTTATTGTCACCCGTTCACTTCTTCTGGTATCTTCCCTCCCGTTCTTGCTCCCTCTCTACTTAGACTTTCCTTCTAGAATTAATGGAAGTGCTCTGCATTTGGCTTTGTGTGGGATATTGCTGACCATGCTACTTGAAGCTCCTTAGGCTTGGCTTTCTTGACTTTAATGTTCTACTTCTAGTTTTCTTACCCCTATATATATGTATATACATACATATATATATGTATATATTTATATATTTTTTTGATGTATAATCTCATTCTGTTGTTCTGGCTAGAGTACAGTGGCGTCATCACAGCTCAAACTTCTGGGCTCAAGTGATCCTCCTGCCTCAGTCTCCTGAGTAGCTGGGACTACAGGCTTGTGCCACCACGCCTGGCTAATTTTTTCTTATTTTTAGTAGAGATGGAGTCTTGCTCCTGCTCAGCCTAGTCTCAAACTCCTGAGCTCAAGTGATTTAGTTTTCTTACCCCTCTTCTAGCCATTTAACTTGCTGCTGCTTCTTTTTCCTCTCCAGAAGCTAATCATTCCCCAAGGTTTGATCCCAGGTTCTCTTCTATACTCCCAGCAACTTCAGTAACTTCAGCATTTCTCTACACATCTATTTTTAAATCCACTTCCAGCCTTGACCACCTGGGAAAGCCAGGTAAGATACATGGTTTTCCCTGTACAAGCATCATGTTGGACCCTGAAGGCGTCTTTCCTACAAACCTATTCCAATTAAAATAATAATAGCTCTTACTTTGTGCCAGAAAGTATCTGCTTATCTGTCTCAACATGAAGAAGTGGCAGAGTTGGGATTCAAATGCAGGTGGTCCGACTCTCTGTTTATACCTCTTGACTTGCTGAGTTCTGCAAAGGGTGTCACAGCCTTCCATTCACCATGTGTGGAACCTCCGTCATCTTGACTCCCCCCACATTTAGAGAATGCACAGAACTCGCGGAATCTACCTGGGTTGAAAGTCTCTTTGTCCGGTCTTGCTACCACCCTCCCTTTCAGTCTCCTGTTCCTCTTGCCTGGCCTATTGAAGTAACTCCCTTCTAGTCTTCCTGATCCTGTGTTTTATGTACATCAGTGATCTTCAGACATTTCTATTTTCAAGCAAATTTAACATAAAAAGTCCCAAATGCAGAGCAGACAAAAGCAGTGGGGCTCTGACCTCTGACCGAAGTTGGTGGAAGAGCCCAGATTCCCACCTGCTCTGTGTTGGTTTTATCCACTGTTGAACCAGATGCTGGCAATTTCCCTTAACACACAGCTTTGGGTGGATTCTTCCCTGTTCTGAAACATTCAGTGGTTCACAGATACAGTGATGGGGTCATGCAAAGACCTAACCTGTCTCCCCCAGGTTTACATTCCTTCATTCCTCCCAAACTCTAAACTCTAGTCTAGTTGAACTAGACTACTCACTTTTCTCAAATCTACAGCTTGTCTCCTCCCTACCTCTGAATTTCCATCATAACTTCTGTTTACGTAAATTTTGTCCATTCAGTTCCAGCAATCTTCTACCTGTCTGCCTGAGCCAGTCTGGCCTCACCTGAATCCTCAGAGCATGTTGTACCTCTCTTTGGCACCTACCTTCTGTTTTGGGTTAGGGTCATTATAAATCTGTGTTCTATTTCCCCTTGATGATGACATCTAGGGGGTATTCTCTATATACCCCTTTGGTGCCAGGTATCCTTTATGCTTAACCTAAGACTGGTTAAGCACATGGCCTTGGACCTAGGCTCATTGAACACAAACGTGTTGCAGATTGTGAAAATAATTCATTTGTTCAACAAATATTTATTGAGTATTTGTTAAGCAAATTTCTAGGACCTAGAGATACAAGGTCCCAGCTTGTGTTATGAAACAGACAGCAGGTATGGATATATGTAAGCAGATATGGTGAGGTGCTCCTTCTCTGAAGAAGTATGGATTTCATAGAGTTGTAGAATTTTTATAGGAAAGAGATCAAGTCCAACTGATCCAAGACCCTTGTTTTAACTCCCGTAGGTCAACTGATTTGATCTAGGTCAGCAGCCAAACCTGGGTGAACTCTAAGCCCTCGTTCTCGTAACACTTATATCTCAGCCCTTGGACCGCTTCTAACTGAACCCTAAGCAAAAGATCTTGTTGGTTTAGAAATCTGACTCAGGCGGGGCAAAGGCAACATATGTAACCTAAACATTTGTACCCCCACAATATGCTGAAATAAAATAAATAGATAAATAAAATTTAAAAAAAGATTTAAAGTGGAAAAAAAGAAAAATGGGCAAAACAGATTATTCTTTGCAAAATTATCTTTATATGTGTATTTATTTTCTATGACCATTTGAAAAATGATTGTCTTTTCTTTTTCCCTTCTTGCATTTTCAACCACCCTCAACCCGTTGCAACAGTCATGTAAACAATATATGTGGTTATGTATTGCTTTACTGCTCATTCCAGTTAATAAATTACCAGAGACATAGACCTTGAAATTTCCTGAGGTTAGGGGTAGTGAAGGGAATCTTCTCCCACGTTCCTTATCAGGTACGTTCCAGCTTGAGCTGTCCTAAGTGATTAAAGTGTACTTGAGTGAACTTTAACCACTCAGGAATATGGGGCTCCAGCGCCCAGGTCCTATGAGTGTTTACACTCCATACAATATGATCTTGTTTTTAAAAAGCATACCTATATCTAGACATAGATATATTTTGATATTTATTGAAATGTCATGGGATACCTAGATGCTATTAGGATAGCTAAACACATATAAATAAGTATAGACATGTTCTGTAAAGCATTTTTAATGCAAGGGGAATTTTAGGAAAATTTAAGCAGTAAAGATTTTATTTTGGTGTTAATTGCATTAGTTGTTGTAAGGGTGAGTTGGATGGGGCAAGGGAAGAAAGGGTAGATATTAAGCTAATGACCCAGCAGTGGGGAACACAGCAACAAGAGACAGATGCCGGAGTTAAGTAGTGGACATTTGGAGGTAGATTTTAATAGCATTTCTACTTTATAAGCTTCTCCACACGGCATTTGAAAAATGCGGAATCTGCTGTTTGGCCACAGAGGGAGGAATTCCCCATTCCTAGTAGAATCGTAAGGTCCCAGTGGATATATTTTTTCATTAGCTACTTGAGGCAGAGGCCATATTTCCCCGCAGCCTCTAGCACAATTCTTTACACATAGTAGGCACTCAATAAAGATTTGTCAAGTGGATGAATACCCAGGGTCTCCATAAAGGTGTGATCCAAGACTGCTCAGGTGGTTCCTACTCCATTTTTATTGCCATTCAGAACTTACAGCTCCCATAGCAACAATAACTTGTACCCCTCAAGCATATGTAGTATTTAGTATTTCTGTATGTGGTGTCAACTTTCATGTCATAATATATACTATATATGTAACTGGTTAAGTTACTGTTGCTGTGGGAAACATAGGCTTTTTTCCCATCTAAACTAAGCCCTTGCTAGCCATCTTAGACTACACAGACATAACACCATACAAACTTTTCATATCTAACCCCATCCCCTGATCCTGGGCCCCCCGTTTGGTCGCCACATCCAATTACAAGCCTATGTACTGATTATACTGACAATTCTGTAATTAATAGTTTTTCTGCTAATAACACTGTGACATTAATATTTCTAAGCCCACTTTTATATTTACCATTGCTTTGTTGGGGGTACTTTCATATTATACATACATTTTGAAAAGGAGGCTCAACTCTAGAGTCAGTCTGGTTATGTGAGATGTCCTTAAGGACAATGGCATACAACAAATAAATTTCCTCATCCTGTCTTGTGCAACCAAAGGTGAAATGTAATTGCTTTGTTTCTCTTAAGTAGACACTGTAACTTTTCCTCTCCTAATGAGAGCTTTTAAAAAGGGAGTTTCTTAAAACTTGGAAAAAAGAGATAAACCTCATTTTAGTTCATCTTATAATTCAGCTTTGTGAATGGAAAGCCAAGGAAAGGGGACAGTGTACAGGTGAGGGGTCAGGGAGGGGAAGTCAAGTGAAGTTAAATACTTCTCTTCTCCAGGTGCCAGCAAGCACGTTTGGAGGATATTGGATCACACTGTTTAAGCTGGTTGGCCTCGAGACAGCAGATATTTCTGCTTTTGATACTTGAAGCTTATAGATATACTTTCTAAGGGGAATTCTCAGAATATCTATGCCTTTCTAAATTGGGAGCACCTTACTATTTCACACTGATTGACCTATAGGATTTGTACTTCTTCTAGTGCACTTGTACTGTCTAGTGAAGCAAGTGCACTGTGCCACCAATGCCTATTACACAGCAGCCTCCGGTATCAGACTCCTCCCCACTGCATTTCTTCTGCTAAATGTTCTCTTCATTCCTTCTGTATCTCCCACCATCTACACTCTCTCAACACACACACACACACACACACACACACACACAGAAACACACCTCCCAACTTATAACTAGATCTTAATCTCCCTCTTACGTGCTTCTAGCCCTGGCCTCAAGACTGATCATTTCTGATTTTTGTTTCTCCCCAGGTTATAAATTGGTTTCACTCAAATATTGAAATGGACTAAAAACACTCCCAAGTTTTATGTATAGAATATCTAGAAAAGATCGGGGCTAAAGGAGACGTCTTCCCACTCTCACCCTTTTCGTGTCTTCTCTGTCCCCATGCACAGTGTCTCCTGTGCAGTGTCTGGCCCTTCCTTGTCAGCAGTGTGGCTTTTTCTTAGACCTGCCAACACCTCAGTCCTTGGAAGCCAAAACTGACCTCACCAGTGTTCATTCTTCAAATCACCTGTACATAAATTCATACCTAGGTATTAACATGTGAACTGTCATGTAGTAGTTATATTTTAAAATGAGTTTCATGGCATTACAGTATATTAGTCTTAAAGGTTAGATTAATTGAATTGTAGGGATTTCATGTTGGGCAGTTGAAAGAGATGTTTCTGAGTGAATAGTTTCTTACCTGTTAACCCATTCTACCTATCAGGTCACTTCCTCTGCCTTTTTGCAATGACCGTTCTTGATAGTGCTTGTATGGTTTGTAGACAGTTTATAAATTATTTCCTGTGGGCACAGTGACCAGCACTAAATCCATAGTGAGATAAAATATACTAGAGTGATCATTCTTTGTCACAGGCAATTTTGATTTTTTTCTGTATTGGCCAGAGTTTATAACCAAAGAGTTGAGGATAGGTGATAGATTAATTCATTCATGTGATTTTTATTAAGGACTTGCTATGGGCCAGCACTATAGAATGTACTGGGGATAGAATGATGACTGAGATAGTTGTAGTCCCTGTCCTCACCTGGACTGTAGTGTAGACAAGGAAACAGATGAGAAACAAGTACAAGCAAAGAAAATTCCGAAATTGTGAATACCAGAAAGGAAATGAAAGTTATTACTAACATGGTGAGTTATGATTCAGGGTGGGGAACATACGTGAAATGGGAGATGTGGGAAGGCCGTGTTGGAACTGTGTCCTGAAGGTTGAATGGTCAGCTTGTGAAGAATGGGACTGGTGATGGGGTAGGAGAGATTATAGTGGTGGTGACGGTGATGTGATGCTGATGTGATGCTGATGTGATATCATGATGACAGTAATGGCGATGGTGACGGTGATGGGGATATGATGGTGATGTGACAGTGGTGGTGATGGTGATGTGATGGTCATGGTGATGTCATGGTGATGGTGATGTCATGGTGATGTGATGGTGATGGTTATGTGATGGTGATGTGATGTGATGACAGTGATGATGATGGTGACAGTGATGTGATGGTGATGGTGACAGTGATGTGATGGTGATGGTGACAGTAATGTGATGGTGATGGTGACAGTGATGTAATGGTGATGGTGATGGTGACAGTGATGTGATGGTGATGTGATGTGACAGTGATGGTGATGGTGGTGTGATGGCGATGGTGGTGTGATGTGACGGTGATGGTGATGTGACGGTGATGGTGATGTGATGGTGACGGTGATGTTATGGTGACGGTGATGTTATGGTGACAGTGATGTGATGGTGATGGTGGTGTGATGGTGACTATAAAGTCACAATGAGGTTTAAAACTAATCTGAGGTAAAAATAACAGAATCATGTCAAATGTTATTCCTTAACATTTTATCCAAGAACACTTAGAAATAATAGCACACAGGAGGACATTAAATAAGTTGTTTAATTTTCCCTTTGCCTTTGCATGTATACGTTGTAGCAAAGGAACACGCAATACTTCTAGAGTTTATGTATTTTCTTTGATAGATAATGAATTCTAGAAAAAAAAAGTAACTGGTTTTACTCTTCTTCTTTAGGCAAAATCCAGGGGTTTTGAAACCTATTTCTTATTACAGTACTGGTTTTGCCTTGAGGTTTGTGATTTACAAATATCAGGGAGAAAAATAATATTTTAGGGCAGTCAACTGATTACTGACCTGCTGCTTTGGTAATTCATTGATTTGATCGATTTTTTTTTAAAGCACTACAGGTTATTATCTCTTCAAGGGGAATTTTAAAGTATTTCCTCATGTGTATCTCCTCCTTCCCTGCCTTGCCCCTCCCTCTCTTCCTTTTCCTCCCTCTCTTGTCAAAACATCTTCAGTACATAGATATGAAGGGTTCATTAAGGATCAGGTATTAATGTTAGGTAACGAAAAGAGATAGCGTTTTCAAATTCACTGAGTTGCTGTTACTCATATTCAGCCTCATTCATAATCCATGGGCGAACACTTGTGGAAAACCAACACCATTTAGAGATCTTTGTTTTTGAATTTGGAAAACTTAATGACATGGAAAGAATCTCAGTTATTTAGTTAACCAGAAAAAGCAGGTTGTAACACAGTATGTACTACATGCTTCAGTTTTATAAATAATACAAAAATATGAGATGCATATCTGAATATTTATGCATGCACACAAAAAACCTTCAAGGATATACTAAAATGTTAATCTTTTACTTGGGAGATGTTTTAAAATTTTTTTCTTTTTTCCTCCCTTTTCTAAATTCTAAAATTTCAGTAATAAAAAGAGGATTTTTGAAATAAACCATAAAAACAATAAACCACAAAAGCTGACTTGTTTTGGCCTTTTACCTGGTAATTCTACTTTTAGGAAATACTCAGATCTATATGAAGAAATTATATTAGCACACACAAGGAGGAAGCATCTGATGTCTTAAAAGAGGAGAGTGATTAAATATATTAAGATAAATACATAGATCAAGTGACATTAAAATTGTTTTCAAAGAAGTTGAATGTGTAATGCTAGGTGAAAAAAATTAGTTTATGTAGTAAGGTGCTAGTTATGTAAAAAAAAAAGTATGTAGAGAAAAAAAAAACACCATAAATAAGTAACCAAACTTTAGGGAGTGATGATTTCAGTGATAGTCATGTTTCTTAACTTTTCAACAAATAGACATTCCCTTTAAAATTATGTGTATATATATATATATATACACACACATATATATAAAGATTTATCTAGTTTTTAAAGAAGAATCAGAATAAAATATCTCAGATAACAATTCATTTAGATGTTTTGGTAATAATTGAGCAAGCCTAGAACATACTACTTTTCTCCATGTTCATCCAGTGGCTTAAGTAAATAGATGACAAATAATAGTCTTGAATTTCTTCAACATTTCTAATATACTGTCTAAACTGTAGAGACATACAAAGAAATCTCAAGTTTTAGAGTTGAACTGTTAGACTGTATAAGCGGTTATAGCTTGGACATATTATCACCAATATGATTCTTAGACATTGTCAACTCTGCTCAGTTGGTCAGGACAGTTCAACCAGATTAATATGCAACAGTGGAGTTTTTTAAATGTTTCCTTGTATCCTGCCCATTTGGAATGAGAATTGGCTCTGCTAAACTTGGTGGCCCTGTTAAGCTCCAGGACAAACTCAGTGTATGAGCCGACCCGATTGATTAGGAGTCTTTGGGCCTCTGGATCATGGGAAGAGGACTATGGACTGGGGGGGGCCTGTGTCCTCAATAAGTAAATGATGGGCATCTAAGGCACATTTGCTCCTGTGCACATTCTATCCCACGATTTAAACTGGAAAGCTGGTACTTTGTGTATGTTGTTTACATGAATGATACTTGTCTGGGGGGCAAAGGTAAAACAGGAGGAGTAGTTACAGTAATAGTAATAAAAATACACCAAAAATCATGGCTGCCAATTATTGTGCACCTGCTATACTCCAGGCCCTGCAAGAGATGCTGGCATTTGTCTTCTCGTTAATCAGTGATGCCGCCCCTGATTTGCTATGGGACTTGCCCTTTCCTGATGATTCTAACATGTAAAGGGACACAGTGCCAGGCTCTCAGCACATACAGTGTCTAATGTCCTTCACCCCCTCGCCACCTCTCATTTTTTGGTCTGTGCCCTCCATCTCTGCCTGAGGGAGATGAGATTCAAGGTGAGAGAAAGAACAAACCGTGTAAGGTAATTCTGTCACTCACCTCATCTTCATAATCTTCCCTGAGCTTCCTCTGCTGCTCACCCTGGTATTGATCGTGTCACTGGCTATAGCAGACCGAGGCAGGGGGCTGCAAACCTTTCCACGCAACCCTCACCAGTGCGCCTGTTTCAGCTCCGAGAAGAAAAGCCTGCTGTGAAAACAATCAGTGCATTTGCTTTAGATCTAAGTGATTCCAACTAGGTCGATGCTTCATGCTGATGTGTTGAAAACATTTAAAAAATTTCTCAGAGTTTGATTTCCACGGGAACATTGTGGCATGTGTCTCAGTGTCTGCAGTTGTTATTTTTCACTAACGCAGGCGACAACTGCTTCCTGCCACAGCACACAAAAGCAGTCGGAAAACGGAGGCTTTTGTCTGGATGGATATTTGCTATAAACGCTTGTTGGAGAAAGGGAAGAACATGTGTGTGCAGGCCTGTGCACAGTCACATGCTATCTTGACCTGCAGTGGTAGGAGTTTTGGGCTTCGGGTTTTGTTTTATTTCTGAAGTGATCATGATCCACTGTTGATAGGATATAAATGCAAGAGACTGCACTACTCTCTGGTTCGGTTTTGAGTTTTGAGATTTTCTTTGTTTTGGCACAGTCTTTCCTAAGGCAAATCATTCATAATAATGCCAAGAGTTGCTTTATCTTCTAAAGGATCTATCAGATCTCTGCAAGTTTATGTTTATATTCAGAAAGAATGTGACTTCTTCATCACATCTTGGCATCAAGTGGTAAAATAGGCATTATGAAAAGGAGCTATCCTTACACAAATTAATATTTGTTTAATCTCTGGCAGGGACCCAGGATGATATTTAATTGTAGAATCTAAGATAATGAGCTTTCCACTAGAAAAGTAATCTCCCTAAAGGAAGGAAATGCTGCGCCAGCATTTATGTGATACATTGTGGTATTGAGGGGACATGATAAAGGGTGGGGGGTGTCCAGTCTAAATATGTGGGGGTCAGGGGTATGCATAAGTGTATTACACCTGATCACACTGCTAAGTCCCCATTCTGGCTGTTAATAGTAGAGTCTAGGATTTGTTAAAACAAAGCAAAACAAAACAACAAGAAACTGATCTACAAGCCACGCCTTCAAAGTTACTTCTTTATTTAGAGATGAAGTCAGAGGAATGACATTAGAGCTTTTTATTTTGCTGTGTAGCTCCAAGGAAGATCTGTGGCTAAGTCAGAGTTAGAACCCAGTTGTTCAGTGTTCCATCTGCCAAGTGGTATGAAAAATATGTGTGTCAGTTCAGCTGGGTTTCCTTTGCAATGACATCATTTCAATAAAATGTTGGGGTTTTCTTCTAGGCATGAACTCTCTTGGGTTGTGTTACCCTGTTTGCTGTTTACTGTCAAGATGCTGAAAGAATGTTCTTATAATGAGCCAAGAGGAAGTGGCAAATGAGTGCTCTTCTTCAGGTATTTTGTTGATTTTTCAGAATGCCTACCAATAGGAAATGTCCACAACACTGTGACCTGTGATTTCTTATATGAAATCTGAGGGAAAACATTATCATGTTTTCTTTATTCAAATGAGTCAGATACCCCTTTGCTCTGATCTGCTGTTTCTCCAAAATGTTAGGTTTATTTTATGCTGGAATTATTCCTTAATTCATAAGCTGTCCTCACCTCTGGTTAGTTCTGTGCCCTGGGTGATATTATGGTCTGTTTTACTGAACATCTTCATTGTGTATATATTTCTCCCTGCTGTTTACATTCTCAACCATTAGAGTTTATGTTTTAAATACAAATGACCTTTGGTGGAATTTTTATTTGCCATCTTTGTATCTCATATTTTAGAAATATTAATAAAATAGATGTGTCTTTTATGGGAAAAGATACTCTAGATCTTCATTTATTACTTTACACTTGTATTTTGATATATTTGTGTTTAGGAAGCTCAAAGTATTTTGGGATTGTTAGATCAGTACTACTCATGGTCTCCTCATGAGAAGGTGGGAAGAAAGTTTTAGTTGAATGTGCTCTGTCTTGAAGGCACAAAGGACTGAAAGGGGGACCAAGGCCATGGCTGATGGATCTAGGAACAGAATTTATCTCCAGCTTTCTAATCACTTCTCTTTATATTAGATACATGCTTTTTATAAAATGGGACAACCCTTTAGTATGTCTCCATCTACAGAGTTTTAGAGCCCTGGGGATAACTGATGTTGCCATGATAACAGTATTTGGCAGTGCTATGTTAAATAAAGAAGGTAGTATTTATGTTAAACGTGGTCCCTTTCTTCCCAATAACAGAGTTTGCCTAAAAACACTTAGAGAGCAGAAGTGCCGTAAGTCAATGAGTAGGGAAAATAGCTCTAAAATGTCATCTTTCCAGCATCATTTCATTCATTTAAAAAATGAACTCCTTGGGTGTGCTGTAGGACTGCTATTTGTACTTTAAATGTGCTATCAAGAGCCCCGTGTGTAAAGAATTTATGCACTTAATTTACGTACTCAGCTTGTCAGGTTACTTTGTTTCTGGATTTCTTTTTCCCCCTCAGAGCAATGGGAGAATCCGCATGAGTTGCAAAAAGCAAAACCATAGGCTTATAATAAGCTTATACTGGCTCATGCGTGAAGCTTAGCCTACTATAGATTTTCCAGAAAATCAAATACGGATGTGGCGGAAATATCTTTTCTGGCTAGGAGAAGCGAGTCATTATGGGACAGTTAGCTGTACATCTCTTGGGAGTGTCTTTAAGCAGTTACTTAAAAGCCAGTGTTTAGCAGCAGAACCTTCGGAGAAGCATAACCCAATGCAGGCAGTTCAGAAAAGCTGCTTTAAATAAACATTTGCCCACAGCAGATTATTTCAGATGGGGTGTGGAAATGGCAGGTGAATGGAGTTCTTTTCCACCTAACTGGAAAATCTTGTTTTCAGGAGGGTAGAGGTGTAGAGGTGTAGAGGTGTGGGGTAGAGGTGACTATAAAAGTCAAGGTGAAGACACTGAAAAAGAAGTGAATAAAACTAATTTTATAGAAATGATAAATTTTTAGACGTTGTTTAGCAACTTTTAATGTTAAGTCTTTCACCTGTGCCTTGGATGATATGAAGACAACATTGTTGAGTGGTTTTATGAGACATCTAGGTGCAAGGAAGTCTTAATTCACCTGATGAATCCCAGGAAAATCTTATGTGTGGAATCTTCCGGATTCAGATAAAACTGAATTATAGAGTTTTCATTTTCATACTCTGGCAATTTATCTTTATTCTTTTGTCTCTCTCTATGTGTGTTGCTATTGCTTAGACCTGTAAAGGAAACTCTGTGGCGGTTTTTTTTTTTTTTTTTTGCTTTTTTTTTTTCTCTTTTCCCTGACTTCCTCCTAACTTCAAGGGTCATGCAGTAGCTTTTTCTCACAAAGGTTGGAGAGCTCTTTTTCACAGTAGGCAATAAAAATACATTTGTGGTTTAATAAATGACGGGCCCGCCCTACTTCTTAGTTTCCTTTTGGCAAAAGCTGAACTGTTTCCATAAAGCTATTCCTTCCTTTTCCCTACCGCTATTGACTCTTCTTTCCTATTTATGGGATTCCAGAGCCTTCGGGGGAACGGATGGTACATGAGGATAAATTACTGTCTCCCTCCTTGTGGTTTCCATTCAGATGACCACTGAGAATATTTAGCATTTTACTTATGGATTTAAGGAAAAAAAATACTGAATTTGTAAAAATCGTGTTAGCAACAGTCAAAATATTCTGTTTTGTTCACAAAAAGAATTTTAAAAGTATTTGGATGCCTAATAATTTCTTGTTCTTAGAATCCGTTTCCTCCTTCTGTTTTTAAAAAATGTTATGATGACTGTTAATCACATTTATAGGTCTGATTATATCTATATCTATATCTACATCTATATCTATCTATATCTATAAAATCCTTTCTCTCATGACATAAAGCAGAAAGAGATTTAATTCATAAGTAGAAGTTGGTTTTAGGAAAAAAATTAATTTGTTTACTCATTTGCTCATTTATTTCATGCATTCATTTATTCATTCACCAATTAATCAACAGATATTTGTTCAGCCTTTATGTGGTAGGCATTTTGTTGAAAGCAGAAGATAAAAGTAAAAGCATATATCGTTTCTGCCCTCAAGGAGCTTATGGTTTAAGGTAACAAAAAATCAACAAATAATCTTAATGTAAAGATAACTGCCTTGACTCATTCAACTAATGAATATTTATTGAATCTCTGCTATGAGCCAAACATGGGTTCAGGAATTTGGCATATAATAAGGGCCCAAAACAATATGGTCCTGCCCTCTTATAGTCTGGTAGAAGAGACTCCAGCTAATCAAATAATCACATAAATAAATATGAAATAGTTTTAAGTGTTACCATGGGGAGGTGAATGGTGTGAAACACATCACAGGGGGGCTCTGACCTAATCAGGAAGGTGGAGGAAGGCATCAGTGAGTAAACCAGGGAGCAGAGACTGAAGGAGCAGCCGGAGCTGGGTCGATCAAGATGGTGCTAAGTAAGGGTGTTCTCAGCAGATTTAACAGCATGTGCATAGTCCCTGAGGTTGCAAGGAATGTGACATGCGCAGTTCAAGGGACTTGAAGAAGGCCAATAACCACCAAGACAGAGCACAGAGATCAAGAGGAGCTTTATGGTGCAAGTGAGCCAGACCGTGCAGGCCTTGCTGAAGATTTTGGTTTGAACCTAAGGAACAGCAGGGAGCCACTGAATGTCATAAACACCTTAGGGGTGTGGAATGCTGTAGATGTTGCTCTGAGATGCTTCTGTGCTTACATGGTTTTACAAGTTTTATTTTACTATATTGTTTTTACCGCTCATGTGACTGTAAACCCCTTGGGGTAGGAACTGTGTCTTCCTCCCTGTCCCAGGGCTTAGCTTTGGGCCTAACTCCTTCTGGCTATCTCTCTGACCTCACCTACTACACAACCCCTCATCCACTCTGGGGAAGCCACACTGGGCATGCCAAGCCTGCTCACAGCTGAGAGACTTGGAATTTCCTGTTCTCTCTGCCTGTATGCTCTTTTGCTAAATATTTGCATGACTCCTCATTTACATAAGAATTTTTTTTAATTAAGCTTATTCCTAGATTTTGTGTGAGTGTGTGAGAGAAAGAGAGATATGAATTGATTTTTAAAATAATTATCCTATTAGTTCTCTTGATTTATTGATTCTCTCGTATTTTCATCATATTATCTGCAAATAACATTAATCTATATTCTTTTTTCTGGTAGTTATACTGCATTTCTCTTCCTGGTTTTGCTGCATTGGCTAACATTCTTAAGTCAAACTCATGGTGATGAGAGGCATCTTTCTTTTCTTCCAAGCCTATTGAAAAGTCCTTGTCATTTGTGTTAAATATAGAATTTATCTGAATTCCCTCAGTTGCAAATGACAGAAACCCAAATCAAGCAGTGTTAAGCAAGAGAGGGTAACTGGCCCATCTAACGTAAGTCCAGGGATAGAACTGGCTGCAGGCAGAGGTGGTCTTTGAGGTTCAAAAATTCTATCAGGGCTATGTCTCTCTGCCACCAGCTCTCACCGTTATTTTTCTTTGTATCCATTTATTCTCAGAAAAGCCCTTTCCAGGAAGTGGGAAATATGGGATGATTCTGATTGCTTTGCTGAGGTTACAAGCCCACTCTTTTGTTTAGTTTCGGTGCCAGGATTGGTCGTACTTGAGGCAATGACCTGAAAGTATTTGGTCACAGATGCTGACCTGAACTGATATGAACTCAAATATGTACACTATTTTTTTCCTGCAGAAATATTAATCAGCATAATGCTCCAGAATGTATTGGGAGTGTTACTTAATATATAATCTAAGTATTGTGTTACCATTGTAAAATTTCTAAAATTCTGAATTCTGATTCATATCTTGCTCCAATGAATGCACATAGGAAATTGTGAACCTGTATAATTAAATTTCCATATTTATCTATAATTTGAAACTAAAAGTTAAAAAATCCAGAATTTAAAATAATCACTGTAAAACAAAATAGAGCAACTCATAGGTTAAGACATATAATCTTGTATCATTAAAGCAGTACCACTAAAAGTAGAAATACAATTAATAAACAGTTAACTAATAAAAAATTAATAAAAAGTTGGAAGTGGGGCGGGAATGGAGCAGAGTATTCTTAAATGTTTTAATATGCCTTTACCTTTTCATCAAGAAGATTCAGTTCCTCCACCTAGAAATATATTCCTTAGAATTAATTTGCTTCTTGGAAACACTCCTTTCAGAGTTCTGTGACTCCGAGTTCTATTGCAGCCGTGGTTTTCCGGGACCATTGTACACCATCTTCCGGGAATTTCCTTTCATTTTGTGGCCTTATTTGGTCCATGGTTTCTTAAATCGCATACTTTCCTCACTCTTGAAGTCTATTTTGTTGTTGTTGTTGTTGTTGTTTGGGGACATTTTCAAGTAATTCTTTCAGAACATATTTGTAGTTGTTAAATTTTATAAGTCCCTCCCTGTCTGAACATGACTTTGTTTTGTCTTTATTCTTGATCAATAGGTAGAATTCTAGGTTCAAAATAATTTTTACTCAGAACTTTTGAAGACATTGTTCTGCTGTTTTCTGGCATCCAGCATTGCTTATGAAATGTCTGAAACCAATTTGGTCCTTCTTCCTTTGAAGATAAGCGTTGTAATCTCTTTGAAAGCTTTTAGGATGGTCTTTAGAATCCTTGTATTCTGAAATTTTGAAAGAATGTCTTCAGATATTCCCCCTCCCCCCATTCTTTCTGCTCAGCACCATCTGGAATCTTTGGGAAGGAAGAGTTAACATTCTATTTGCAAGTTTGTTTAAGCTTTGGGTAATTTCATTGGATTACTCTTTTGATAAATTGCTCGCATTCCTTTTCTTAGCTACCTCTTTCTGGAACTACTAGGAGACAGATGTTGGTCCTGCTGGATTGATTGTGCTGAAATCTTTTACATTTTCTATTTATTTGTTATTTTTTCCAGATTCTGGAATGTTCCCTTGACTTTTTCATTTGGTAGTCTATCTAGCTTTCAAATGTCAACATTTTGAATTTTCACAAACCCTTGTGTTCTTCTATCATTGCAGTTTGTTCTTGTTTTATGGATAAAATAGTTTGTCAAACCTCCCTTATAAAACCAATAAATTATTTTAAGATTTCCTTATCTTCCCTGAATTATTTCTGTCTCCTCCAGTATCAGAGGATCAGTTTGTTCTTTCTGGCTCTTGTGGTTTTTTGCTCCGATTTTCCTCGGTTATCTGGTAACCAGTGGTTGTCCATTTATATTTATAAATGAAGAAGAAGGCTAATTATTACATTAAACGTTGCTGTCATGAGTTTCCTTTACAGCTTACCTATGTTAGGCTTCCTTCTGGGAAGTGTGGAGCCAGGAGCAGATGAGCAGGCTTGGTGCGCCCTCCCAGACCCCAAAAGAAAGTTGGGTTCTCTTCTGGAGTCTTGCTCCTCACTCTGGAAGCCAGAGCCTCTGTATGGAGAAAATATTGACAAGGGTGAGAGGAGACTCCCTCAGTCAGGCCCTGAATTAATAATGATATCTTTTTTATAAGACCATGGGATAAAATATTTAGAATGGTCAGGTAAATCTGCTCTAGATACTCAAATATCTACTTCAAGAGATTGTTGTGCAACGATCATATTACTCATATTGCTTTCTCAGCCCACATGGATGTGATCCCTTTCATTTCCAAAGTCCATGTAAAAGTATTAATTTCCAGAATTATGGCATTCAGGACAAAGTGTGGGCTAACTGAAATTTCTTCCTTGGGAGATTTGTTGAGATGGTCTTTATAGTCTCATCCGTGACTCCTTTTTATTATTATTACATGAAAATTTGAAAAGAATATGTATTTTACATTTATGAGACACAGTGTTTTCTTTCTTACTCTTTCTCCTCAATAAATCAAACTCCTTAATTTTGTCATTCAAATGCTCTCTCTGTTTTTTATCTACTTGAACTGTCACATTCTGAAAGAGGTATTTATTGTCCATAAAATTGCAGTTTCTGCCAATTTCTTGTTGTGTTTCTGAAAGTTCTTTCCCCAGTGTATTTTGAGGTTAGATTTTTTTCAATGTACAAAGTTTTAGACATATTTGTTTGGCAGAGTGCATTTTTTTATAAATATGAAGTATCCCATTTAAAGCATTTTGCTTAAACTATACTTTGATGGTAATATTGCCCCCTGCTTTCCTTTTGTTTCTATTTGCCTATCATATCTCAACTGTCTATTTGCAATCTTTCCTCATCACTTTATTTAAAATGCTTTTTAAAACAGCCTCTGGTTGTGTTTTGCTTTTCTTCTCTAACCTCAATTTTAGACATTTTGTCTTTTTAATAGAGAAATTTAATTCATTCCATTTATTATGTTAATTGATTTATTTGCTCTTGATCTTATTAACTTTAAAAAAATTATTTATAAGTGACAAATAATTGAATATATTATATATTAGTGGCATACAATGTGATATTTGATACATGTCTGCATTGTGGGATTATTAAATCCCTACCTGTATCATTTATGTTTTGTTATTTTCTTTCTTTTGCTGTCTTTCCTTGGATTGATCAATTTTTTTCTTACTAAATTGAAAGGTCTATATCTTATTTCTCCTCTATAGGAGGATAATATTAATTTTTATAACAAATATACTGACCAAATATTATTTTTTTCCAACAGCAAGAAATTTTAAATTCTATTTGTAGAATAGAAATACTAAATAAGAATTTAGTATTTATTCCACCCCAGTTTGCCATATTTTATTAAAAGTATTTGAAATTGTAGTTCCAGGATTTATTAAAAAACAAGCTTATTTTTTTTTCTTTCAAGTATTCTTTCTTTTTTTTTTCTTTATTGAAGTGTAATTTACATCTCATGTCTTTACTCCATTTTAAGTGTACAATTAAATGGTTTTTAGTAAATTTACCAAGTTGTACAGCTATTCACATAAATCAGTTTTAGAGGATTTCCCACCCCGCATTGAGACCCCTAATACCCATTGAGTATTCTTTCTTCATAATTGACCAAAGTTTTAAAACCACATTGCTAAAAATTTCTTGGGCTTAATATTTATTTTAC